>JABFFG010000183.1:0-109961 GCA_013623685.1 Fusarium transvaalense
CCCCCCCACCATCTGCTACACTCGGTCGCTTGCCATCTCCTCCTCCGCTTGCAATTCCAAGTATCAGCGTTCATCCTCCTAGCAGTCGCCCTAGCACACCCAGAGAACCTCTGTTGCCTGTTCTTCACAAAGACTTTGGCTGCCAAGTTAGATTGTCTGAATCAACATCAACAACTGAAGCAGCCGTACAAACAGAAGGCATCCAGACAGACAAGCGGATGGCCCTACTTCCATCCCATCTCCAGCCATCTGCCATTTCATCGCGGCCTTCTTCGCCCAACCCATCGTCTGGCATTGACGTAACAAAAAGCTTTACACCCGTCCCCGGCAATGTGCCACCACGAAACCCGCGTCGGTTGAATAGGCAGAGCTTCAGTGACCAGCCCTCATCTCCAATCTCTCTGCCCGAGGACGACACACTCCATGATGTGTATCCCGGAAGCAATGATGATGGTCCCCTTTCTGGCCAGAGAGCTCCAATGAGACGCCCCCCTCGCTTCAGTAGCCTCTTTGCTGGCTTTGATGGCGGTAGCTCTGATGAGGCGGATGATTTTGGTGATGCCGATTTAAGTGATTTGGAGTATCGAACGGCATTGTCTGCACCTCGGCCCAAGTCCATCTCGAGCCGTCTCGGCAAGCGTAGCTCAACTGGAACGACAGACACCATTGGTAC
Source organism: Fusarium transvaalense (assembly GCA_013623685.1). Classification (NCBI taxonomy): domain Eukaryota; kingdom Fungi; phylum Ascomycota; class Sordariomycetes; order Hypocreales; family Nectriaceae; genus Fusarium; species Fusarium transvaalense. The sequence continues at coordinate 674 of JABFFG010000183.1, forward strand.
CATCCCAACATCTCCTGAGCAGATCATGTTGCGCCAAGGGCCTCGAGTTACCACAGAGCTTCACCAGCCTTTTACGGTGAAGTCTGGAAAAGGTTTGGAGAAGGGCCCTACTATCATGCCATCCAATCGAGCCAGCGTCATGCGGAAATCTGCCATGATACAGAGTGGTATTGCCAGCCATCAAGGCCGGCCGAGGAGCCCCAGTCTGACCGACACCAAAAACCCTCCCCCATTCCCTATCCCCACCAGAGCCAGCTCCAGAAACGTCCCAACAAGCTCGAGTGCTCCTAGTGATGGTCAGAGAAGCCCAACTCGGGGCGATTTCTTCCAGCGTCGTGGGTCTGGCCGCGTCTACCGGGCTGGCAGTGTGCGAAAAGTCCGTTCTGCCGCTGCATTGCCCCGTCACCAGCGACATCGCAAGCAAGACAGCCGGTCCTCTGCTCCATTATCCCCTTCTACCGAAGCCCCTGAAAGCCCGAGCCTTCCTCCCCTGCCCAAGAACGATATTACAACTCCTCGCACTCGTGCTCGCCATAGTGGTCAATACAGGCATCAGCACAAACTCTCCACCAACACAGACAACACATTCAACACCTATAATACTGGAAACACGCTCAACACGTCAAGTACCGACCCACCTTCTACGCAGAGCGCTGCTCAGAGCACAAGTGTAGTGGACGCTATCGCCCAGACCATGGTCGGCGAGTGGATGTTCAAGTACGTTCGCAGAAGAAAGTCTTTTGGTATGCCCGAAAACAATGGCAAGGACGATACTGGTAACGACCGCCACAAAAGATGGGTTTGGCTCGCCCCTTATGAGCGAGCCATTCTGTGGAGTAGTAAGCAGCCAGCCTCTGGAAGCGCCCTCATGGGCAAGGCTGGTCGAAAGTGTAAGTGACTTTAGCTCTGTTCATGAGCATGCCGCTGACGAACACAGTGACGATACAATCTGTACTCGATGTTAAGGATGATAATCCTCCACCAAAGGGGACGACATCAGTTTTCAACCGATCCATTCTAATTCTGACACCACAAAGAGCTTTGAAGTTCACAGCTGAAACCCCTGAACGACACTACATATGGTTAACAGCATTATCGTTCCTCGCACACTCGTCTCAAGCCGTACCTGAAAATATCGCGGCATCACCGGCATTCCAGAATACACCGATACCTGAATTCGAAGCACCACAGCCCAAGTTGAAGCGTGGTGGTATAAGAGACTCTATCCGTCTTGCCAAGGGACGCACAGTTGGCCGTGCTGCCCCGCCCAGTGTTCCTAGCATCCCGAGTGTGCCATCTTCACAACTCGGAGATGTTACGAACTTCCCATCAATTGAGCCTGCTGGAGGATTCACAAGTCGAGATGATTCGATAGATGCAGCACAACCCCCACTGATACCACGCTTCCATGATCGTAACCAGGCCGCGGCTCATGGGCGCAAGCGGAGCAATACAGGTGGCCATGTACCACCACCCCTTTCTTTCCGAGGGTTCTCTGGTCCTGTCACGGGTCATCAGTCGACCAACAGCACCACTGACAACAGCACTGGAACAGCAGGTTCCTCTGATATCTACCAGTCACAAACATCAAGTAATGGAGCTTGGGCGATGAGCCAAACAGGCTCACAGCGAACATCAGAAGCTTCATCTCGTCCAGGTAACTTCTTTGATGCTATCGGCACTGTACGGATGGAGGCTTTCATTAGCCCATTGGCATTCTCCCAGTTCAACGACTACCCTGACGAACAAGACGAATTTCGGCACTCACTTCGAAGACGAAGCAAAGAACAACGAAGACGGCAAAGCCGAAGCAGACACCGAGACAGTTACAATTCTCGCAGCACCCGTACAACAAACGACGATTACTACCACGGAAGCAGAACAGCCGGAGAGGAAGACTTCTTCCGTGATGACCCTTTCAAGGGATTCTAGTATATATACATGATATTACAGTAGCCACGACGGCAATTATCACTTTCATTGTTTTTCTTTGTTTTCTTTTTCAACCACCTTGGATAAGGAAGAGTCATAGGCGGATATTATACCCTTTTCTATATAAATACTTTGGCATGGGTTGAGGACAGCCTAAGAGCTGGCCAATACTCACTATGGAGTTTTGGGGTTTCTTTCGTTTACTGAAATGATGTTACAGTCATCAAAAAGTTTGAAGGAGACATGGGCCTCTCTATCACTGTTCTGGTCAAAGGTTGGCATATCCCTACTGGCGAAGGAGGCATTTGCCTATGGGAAGAGATGCCGAAGGATTACATGAGTTCTAACCTGCCCCAAAGGCGAGGTATAATTGAACTTGAAGAATTAGTAAATATATAGATATATAAATGAAGACCAGGCATGGCCTGTTTCAGCATCTACTTACTCCTGTTCGTTGCTTGGACTGTGCTGATCATGGGAAGCTGACAGACTGAACAGTATCAACGTCATCTCTAATTTAATAAATGCCCCACTGATGAGTTTTCCCACTACCCCGCGATTTGCAGCTCAGCTCTCTGAGCTTCAATGCTTTTTCTAACAAAGCTCTTCCTTTCCAGCCGTTCTTGGACGGCCAGATCAATTAATTCGAAGCTTCCAAGACTTACCCTGCCAAACCCTCAAATTTGACCGAAGCCTGGGCTACCACGCGCGATACCACGAACCCATCATGGACAACCCCGCATCCATAGAAACCCTCGAGCAGATGCAGACGCGGCACCGCCGTGAGCTCAAGGATCTGCAGGGTCGCATAACAGGAAAGAAGAAGAATGCCACCAAGAAGACTCGGAAAGGTATCAACGATGAGTGTGCGGAGATGGAACGTCAGCTACGAGAGAAGCAAGCCGCCGAGATCGCCGCCCTGAGTCCGAGCGAGAGCAAGAACGACGACAACAACAACGAGGACGATGCCGCTTCCGAGGTGGAGGATAAGCCAGAGGGGGACAATCTGGCTGCCGAAACCCAGAAACTCAGTGTTTCGGAACCAGTAGAACAGCAACAGCAGCAACAACAACCAGGGAAGAAACGCAATCGTCAAAAGGAGAGAATGGCTCGACGCGCTGCTGAGCAGGAAGCTGAGGCTCAACGAGCAGAGGAGGAGGCATCCAACATGACAGATCATCGAGCAAAGGAGAGTCAATATATGAAGACAACATTTGAGAAGCATGGCCTGGTAGAGAAGGATATTGCCCCCGATGGACACTGTCTGTTTTCAGCAGTTGCTGATCAATTGGGACAAAACGATATTCCTCTTAGCGAAGAGGCTACAGAGGAGCCAGCCTACAAGACAGTACGACGAATCGCTTCGAATTACATGTTGGAGCATGGAGACGATTTTGCCCCTTTCCTTGAAGAGGATCTCGAAGGCTATGCTCGCAAGATGAAGGACACCGCGGAATGGGGAGGGCAGCTTGAGCTCATAGCATTGGCACGACAATACAAGGCAGAGATCCGAGTTGTGCAAGATGGACGCATGGAGCGCATTGGCGAGGAAGAGGGAGCCGAGTCGGGAAAGACACTATGGCTGGCATACTACAGGCACGGCTACGGTTTGGGAGAGCATTACAACTCTCTCCGAAAAGCATCATGATGAGAAGGAAAACAGAAAATCGCTTTTTTTCTTTTGTGTACAACGGCGACAAATCATATACGATGGCTGTTTGGTATCGAGACGTAAAGAAGAAGCTTCGGACGCCGAAGCACTCAGGTTGGCTATCGGCTCCAGACAGAGAGGAAGTCCATTACTGCGCCTTCTGGACTTGTTCCGGCCTTATGTGTCCTTGTTGGTTTGAGAAGACTCAATCGATGTAGGGCGTCGGCCCAAGGTTTTGAGCAGGGATCCTCGTGGACAGTACCGTCGTCGTTGTATGCAATCTCTTGGCCTGGAGCTGCCAGGAGGGCTTCGTAGAGCTCAGGGCAGACACCCCATGGGGGACCGTTGGCAGACATGGGTTTTGTTGAAGGGAATTCGAGGCAGACGAGACGACCATCATGAGAAAGCAGCTCCGTCATGCGCTTGGCCCATTTTGGCCTTGCGCTCGGGGGTAGCGCGCACAGGAACTAGAGAGTTATTTAGCTTACCGCGGAAGATTATGGACACCCAGAATCTATATAGGCTGGGGTAGAAGGATGCGGAATTACCGTATAATCATAGATAAGATCAAACTTGCCGTCATCACCGACACCTTTGGACCAATCTTGCTTGAAGAAATCGCCGGTGATCCAGTGAATCTTGCCTTTATCCAAGCCATCAACAGGTTTGTAGAGACCTTCTGATTCGGCTTGTTTTTGGTTCTTGATCGCTTCCTCTTTCGCAGCAGCACTGTAGTCGAGACCCCAAACATCGTAGCCCCACGAGCTCAAGAGCAGCACGTCATGGCCACGGCCACAGCCGGGTACCAGTGCGGTTTTCTTCTGGATAGCACCCGTTGAGTCACGGAGAGGGTGTCCGCGATGGTCATGGTGCTGAGAGGGTGGCACAAGATCGGGTCTTTGGGCGAGGAGATCGTGAAGGGCGATGGAGGCGGTGCCGCGGTCCCAGGGCGTCAAGGCCTCCTTCCAACAGCTATCCCATTTTGGACCTTGCTCCGCGAAGGGAACAGAGGAGATGCGATCTTCCAAGGGGTTTTCGGTAGCCATTGGCGTCTAGGTGAGCGGTATTCCGGTGTTGTAGGGCGACGAACAAGTGTAGGAATTAAAATTGCTCGGCACGGGTCATGAATTCGAGTGTTTGAGATAGCGCACGTTATGGAGGTGAGGGGGAGGGTCCTTTCGGGTCGGGCGATGGACCTACGGATGGATCGAACAGTTCTGATCCAATGGTGGGGTTAGAATGACGAAATAGGGATGTTTGTGGGGGGTTGTAAGTCGGTCGGTACCTCTAGTAGATTGTAAATATTTTGATAGATACAGTAGAATCAGTCTGAAGAGATGTCAGTCAATAAATGGAAGTATTTGAGTCGAAGTGATAGAGAAGCCGAAGGAGAGGAAAAGAAATAAAATTGTGTTCTGGTCGCGTGCTTTGCTCAGCTTTCGGAAAGAGTGACACTATCCGTACGAGCATCCGGAGTGCTTATCTAGCGCATACGCTAAGATAAATTGGAAGGTATGGACGGGGGTTTGATATTTAAAGGCAACTGCCATTTATTATCAGATGTTTGTAAGGAAGGCACGATACTCTGTAATACGTTGTTGAAACTGGTAAAACGGTAACCGGTTTGACATGTGAAGCATATGGCGGGGTTTGCAAACGTCATGTACTCCAGGCTAATAATGATAATGTCTCACTCGGACTGAACCCCGGCAATGTTGTCTGAGTCGACATGTTAATGACCAAAGTCATGACAATTTCATGTTCTGATCTGATCACATAATCACATTGATAAAAGATCCAGAAAAGTAAAGATCGAGAAAGTACCTACGCAAAAAGTCAGGTCTGACCTGCATCATATGCACATGTTGTGCAACAACACAAGACGCACATTGTACAGCAGAATCTGGTCACGACACCAACTAAACACCCAGATGGTCTATAGCAGCTGGACAGAAACAATTCGATCAATAAACATACAGATAAATACCCAAGATAGCATACAAGTACACAAGCTAACATACACACTATTCTGCCATCAACGCGCAGCTTCAGCCTTTCGTTTATTCGCTACAAACTCCTCCTTGAACTTGTCCTTCTTGTCTACCATTACTTGGACGAGCGAACTCCATCCTCGAGGACTCTTTTCCTCCTTCGAAGCTTCTTCGGGCCTGTCACCTCCAAGGGTCCAGAGGAGGGCAACAAAGAACTTCTCTTTGGGAGACTCATGGTAGCTGTCAGACTCAGGCGTACCCTCTCTAGAAAATGTACTCTGAGCCCTCTTCTTGATTTTGTTCATCATGTTCTTCGCGTTGCCCACAAGCCGGCCCGTAGTTGCGGCAATATATGCTTCTGGTTTCTTTGGGGGCTCTGTCAATGGCTGATTGGACGATCCTTCTTCCTCTATTGACTTGATGGGGATATCAGCCATGGTTTGAGGAACAGCAGTCTGCGTAGGAGCCTGAGAGTTGGTCTCGACACTTTCCCTCAAATCCCTTTCAACCTTTGCTGGCTCCTTCTGCGTACTTGTAGGGGCTTGAAGCCCTTGGATGGAGATGTTGCACATGCTTCTAATCCTCCTTTCTGCCTCCTGCGACAGCACCATCTCTCCGTCCTCTTTCTGCCCGGCCTTCAACTCGTAAGCAGGCATTCGAACAAAGTCCTCCATAACTTTGAGCGTGCCCACAATCGCTTCCTTTGTCTCGTGTTTGAACCATTCGTTATGACCTTTGCCGCAAGACTCGCAGGAGGTAATCTTGAGATTCTCGCTTCCAAGAAACACATGCGCCAGCTGTTCGGCTTTATATGCACCAGCAAATTCAGTACTGGATTCGTATATGACTTCGGTGTTGATTCCGTAGCAATTATTAGCCTGGTTTTGTCGTTTGATGGCGCTTTGTTGAGTCGATCCAATTTTGAAGATTTCCCTTTGCTTGATGTGCTGCAGGACGTATACAACCCCGTGTTTTCGCTGTCCCAGTGTAGGGGGAGTCGTGAGAGCCTTGAAGATGGGTGCAGTCCTTTTCACAGTACCCTGTCGAGACAGCTGACCGATACCGATACCATCAATGGCAATTCGATGGCCGAGGGGGTCATCTTGGACCTCGGGAGTTTGTTCTTGCAACACTGAGTCATCAGAAGTAGTCTGATCAGCGACGGGTTTTCTGTTACGGAGGATTGAGTCTGATGTTTGCTGGAAAGAAACATCATCATCCTCTGAGATACTCTCTGCAGTGACCGGCTTTTCATCAACGGAGGACTTGTATGATGCCGAGCGGGCATGACTAAGAGACAAGGTCGAAATGTCTTTTGTGATAGCATTGACGATGGAATTGTCGCTGCCCGCCCCAGACGACAGGGTCTGTTCAACATTTCCAGGTGGAGTGTCTTGTATAGAACTGTAAAGGATGGAAGCCGGACCCTTGATCGGAGTTCTGAGTGAATCAGTTTCAGTGAGAGGAGTAGGGAAAGGCGAGGTATCGCTGAAGCAAGAAGAATCAAATATCTCTTGCTCTGGTGTTTCCGGCTGTGAGGCCTCATCTGAATCCTCTTTCATGACCCTGTTCAGCTCTTGAGCGCTAGTCAATTGGAAATACACACTGTGCTTCTCCTTCCACTGTTCGAACAAGATAAGAACTTTATCCTTGTGAATCTTACAGTAAGTAACTCGAAGAAGCCGCTCCACCGTGAGATAAAAGATGGCAAGGTCTGGCCATTCTTTTGTCTTCTCAATCTCCAACCAAAGGGCCTTGGCTTCACTTGACACAGCTTTCCGCCAAATACCACAGCGAGTAGTCGGTTTGTCTTTTAGCCAACGGCACGTATCGAAATCATGTCCATCTTTGGGGTTTGGAAAGAAGACGATGAGGTCTCTCAGCCGCGTGATAAAGGGATGTTCAGAGACATGAGAAGTGGCCATATTGAATAGGGACAGCGGTGGAAAACAGTAAGGATACACTCAGATCAACTTGATGAGGAATTCGAACCGCATCTACAGTCTATTTATCACTGGAAATTTGGGTGGCTAGCAATTCTATCTTTCAGGGGGGTTGAAAATGAACAAGCGACATGGGGTCTTGAAACTCAGCCTTGAGGAAACCTAGAGGAACATGTCGTTGGTTCGACATTATGATTGTTCGCAGCAAGGGGCATATGGAGATGGATGATATGCAGTTGGTTGTGCTTTGCAGACGGAAGGATTTCCCCGGATCAAAAGAGGAAATAAACTGTCGAGAGCTGAAGAGCGTTGAAACGGCAGGGGGTACATGCCAAGCATCTTTACGGCCGTGTCTCGAGTCTGAGCTCAAGTCCAAGTCTTAGGTCTCACAAGGCTATTATCTGTTATCCCTGGAGCCCTTTTTCTTTTGTGATAGCTCTTGCAGCAGCCGTGTACAATATGGTTTCAGTTTATGTAAGATGGTGTGTGTGACAACCCACGTTTCTCAACACCACCTTGTTCTCAGAAGGAGGGTTACAGTGAGTTGCAAGATCCAGATAGACACGGAGTTGGCCGATACGCAGCCCTGAGCCTTGCCTTGCCTTGCTGGTTATTTTTGCTGTGCCGTTGATGAGCTTTTGGAAGTGCGTGCGGGGGGGCCTCATGTCGAGTAAGGTAAAGCTTAGGTTGGGGGGAAAAGCGATAAGGAACTTTTGCGATAGATCTCGATGTTTTCTTGCTTGGTTTATGATCTCATGACTTTAAATGGCATGAGTTTGAGGGATTGTAATGTTGGTGTATTGTAACCTCTTTAAACTATACGAGGTAGTGTCTACAGTCAGTTATTGTACCGTACCATAGCAACATTTGCTCGACAGTCGATGTTATCTTATCTCAAGTATTTATCAGTTATCAAACTGCTTCAACCGCGGTAGTTAGCTGACAGCTGATTGAATGTGCTTAAACAGTGGAGTTTATTATTAGTCGACTATTTATTAACTCGATGATACCAAGATACTGGGAATGGACGGGACCGCTCACGTGCATGAAACATCTAGAATCTACCTCGAGTGCCGAAAATGGCATCATTTACCTCGGAAGCACGATTCATCATGACCAAAGAATTCATGTGTGTGACTGTTTATCTCATTATAGTTACTACAAGGTATCTATCTAAGCAGCCCAGCCTAGGGCAGATAATCAATAGCCGTTGTATTTTCAGCTTGATAACATAACTAATAAAACATGATCCATCCATCCGTGGTATATACGACCTTGGTCCCATCCAGTCATCCATCTATGTACAGTACCAGCAGTATGGATATATATATAGATATATATGTCATGTCGTTGCAGAAAGTGGAGAGGCAAGTAAGTAATGGGGAGGAGGGGAGAAAACAAGATAAAATAAACTGATAATGGATGAGAGGGTCATTCATGTGCCTCCATTTTTGTGCCAAAACGCCGAAACCCCGGATATCCGCTGTTGATACCGTAAAGAGAAGAGGATGGAAAAACAAGACCCAAACCGAAATACGTAAAAGATAAAAAGTGTTTGCTAAAAAAGCAGGATGTCAAGATAAGATCCAATGTCTTGGTATGACGACACCTCCGGATGCGTCGTTTGTTGGTTTTGTTGCGGAGACAAAGCCGAGGATAGGATTTTGGGGGGGAACGACGGCGGTTCATCCCGGGAATAGGTATATACCAATAAAACATTCCCGGCCCGACAAGAGGAACCTCCAAGAGAGAACGAGCCGAGCGAGTACCGTTGATTTCTTCTTTCTCGGTCGGATCAAGGGCCGAATGGGGATAAGAAATGGCCCACATGAGATTTTGTGTTGTGCAGTAGTAGTCAAAATAGAGCCGAGAAAGATGCCCATGTCCATGTCCATGTCCGTGTCCATGTCTTTTCTTGATGGGACCACTTTCCAACATAAAAAAGTAACTCACTCATCGATAAGAGAGTGAGCGAGTGAGAGTTAGAGTTAGAGTAAGTGGGTGGTTGGAGGTGAGAGACAAAGAATGTGAATATGGCGATATGCTTCGTGATTGGTGAGATGGGATAAGCCAAACATGCCACTGTTGCATATCTCCTCTCTCCCAATCAAACATCTCTTTTGAGTGATTCGTCGAGTTGGAAAAGGTTGTCTTTTTTTCTTGGTCGAGATAGGCATGGTTTCGTTTATCTTTTCCCCTTCTTTCTTTCTTCCTTGCTTGCTTGGATTGTATGACTTGTGTGACCCAGACCCTTACAGGCCACAGTCTTCAAAGTCACGTATCATGATGGCCATCTGGGCTCGCTTTGCCGCCTCGGCAATGAGTGTAAAGTCCTGGAGGAAAGGAGCTGTTGAAGGGTTGTTGCCTTGGGTGGGAGCTGGCTGAGGGACCATCTGGACAGAAGGGGACTGCTGAGCCGAGGAGTTGGAGGTTGAACTAGATGGGGCGTCCATTGTTGAGAGTTGGTGGTAGTATAATAGATAGTGACGGACAATGTTGTATATAAGCGAGTGATGTTTTTTGAGAGTAGAGGAGAGTAGAGTTGAGCTGAAGTAGAGAAGAAAAAAGTGTGGGAGGAAAGTGGGAGTGGGAGGGAATATGTATTTGGGAGAGGTTAGGCAGCCAAGAAACAGTGACAGCACAGTAATTGCAACTAGGTACGGGTATGGGTATGGGTATGGGTATGGGTGTACATATATGCGTGCGTATGTAGGTAGTATGGATTATATGTATGATGGATGGCTTATAATTAGTCTGAGCGCGTGGGGTAAAATGACGGGGGATGTCACTCTTTGGTTTCCTCTTTGGTCAACATCAAGTTAAACAACCCAACTTTTGTCACACACACACACACACGCCAGCTGAAACCTCTTTTTGGTCTGCAGAGTGACGTTCTGAGGGTGGTATAGTAATAGTATACAGTAGTATAGTTGGTCACAAAACTGGTGACGTTGTTGACGATCAAATCATCTAGAATTCTTCTATTTTCCTTGTTGTTGATGGTGTGAACGAATTCGGCTTTAGGCTGATGCCGCAAGCAATAGTTACTCCTTCTCTCTCTTTTCTCTCTCTCTTTCTACGCTATAAAGATAAAAAGGGCCGAGTGTGTTCTTAGAGGGAAAAAAATAAATAAATAAACAATCGGTCTCACTAATAGTAAGATGGAGTAAAATAAACGGAAACGCCGAAAGTGTGGAGGAGCAAGTTACAACAAAGAGTCAAGAGTGAAGTTGACTGACGTTAATTTATAAAAGTGGAGGATACCGAGTTGGGGGCTTTTTGAATGAGGCCGAGAAGATGTTTGTTTGTCAGTTTATCATGCCACCAATAACTTAGAGACACACGATAGGACCAGACAAGACGAGGCACCTTTTTTCTTTATCCGCAAACAAAGTAAAGCTCCGATGTTGCATGCAGAACAAATGTTCCTACATATTCATACTCATATCCATTTCTAGACGCGTGCTTCATTATTTGAAACTATCATGTACCTACCAAGGTACCGACTGTATGTAGTGTAGGTATACTACAATAATCCCGCGGGCGGGTCTAAGCATAAAAAAATGCAAGAAAAAAAAAAAAAGAAGCGCCAACGAAACCAAATAGAACAATCTTTTTTTTCCTTTCTTAATTCACTCTCGGCCTTATGCCCCCGGGAACTAACTACTATCTACTAACCTTGGAACTGGGGTTCTCTAGGCTGTGGATCTGGGGTGGAAACGGATCTTGGAGGTCCATCTCTTCTAGTTTTTTCTTTCTTTTCTTCTTCTCTTACGGTCAGAAACTTGTAAATAGAAAGAGAAAAAAAAGACCGAGAATAAAGTCCAGAGTAGAGTTGAAAATGATAAAACAAAAAGAAGCTACTGCGTACTCTAAAAGATGCAACACGATTGGTGGCATCAGATCGAGCCCTACCGGGACTTCGGCCATCTTACTCCGCTTGACTACACGCAAGTCGGGTTCTTTCTCTTTTCCCTTTCCCTTCACCGCTCGTCTCATCTCATCTCAATTCTTCGTTTAGTTCTTTCCTCTCTCTGTTCCTTTATCCGTCGCCTATTTGACGTTATGGGGATCTAGGTAGATTATTCGTACAAGCGCCCCCCAATCATTGGACCCTGATGAAAAAACAAACCTCGATACGATGCGTGGGGTATGTTCTGCTCTGACCACAACAGTACTAAACTTCCCCAGTGATGAGCAGGATCGTCAGGAATGAAAAAGGTCATGTTATGGGAAAAAATAAAAGAGTGTTTGACAGTACGATGACCCCCCGTATATCGTTCAATGGGGCCTTTGATGCTAAGAAGTGATCGACAATATTACCTCATGCCTTGTGCAGATTAAGATGCATGTTAATGTTATTTTGACTATGTACATATGCATGTATGTATGCATGTATTTCTTCAAATCAACAAATGTGCACCTACATGTACCTAGATCAGGAACAAATAGCGTGATCCTTAACAGTATCGGTTGTTTTGTTCTTAACAAACTCCCAACTCTTAGCCGGTCCGTCGTCCCTATCTTCATCCCTCACGCCCAATGTCTTTGTTATTAGTGAGCCTCACTTTACCAAAAAGATAAGGGTCTCTTATAATCCTAGTAACAGAAAAAAAAAAGAGACCCCGTCATGAAACTAGTTGGAGCCCGGGTTCTTTCGGAATTCCTTTTTCCAAGCAAGCGAGTTGGTGCGCTTTTCTTCCTCCAGTGGGGATCCCGAGCTATCCCCCTGTCATCCATCGGCAGAGTATTAGGAGGAGGGGGGAAAAGAAAAAAGCAAATACAACAAAGATCACGACATTGAGATTAGAGAATCTGCCCATTATGATTATCCTCCTTGCTGCTGTTCATGCGGCTCTTTCGGACATTGGTCACCGATTATATGCTTGTTCGTTCCACTCTCTCTGCCTTGCTTTTCGGGCCTCTGATCCGTCTACTCACTCAACATGTCTTGCTTTTTTCTTTCTTTTCTTGCATAAATTATTCGCCACCCCCAGGAACCCGAAAACGTCAGCCCAGAATCGGGGGACGTTGGAGATGAAGTGGGTTCTTGAATCCCAGGCCCTTCTTTTGTTGCGGAGCCCATGAGTTGTCTACGGTATACCTCAAGAGGTGTAGTGTATAATGGATGGTCTTGGCCTACTACTCGGGTCGGCAAAAGGTATTCGAACCGAAAGACTCTCATTTTAAAGTGATGATGTATAATCCATGCCGAGTCATGAATCGCGTAGTGATCCTACTGTATCTTTTGCGTTGTTGTGGCCCAGAAATGACCCCTATGACATGGTTGGGTTGCACTGTAAACTACATTGATGACAAGGAGATCCCATTCAAGATTGTGCCTTGATACGTTTCCCTATATCACTACAGAAAAGTAAACCTCCTATTCCCAAATGATGGAAATCTCAACATTCTGCCATGAACTCCCCGAAATTCCGGCCTCGATGATGCCGTGCCCCGAGAAATAAGATACGTACCCCCGATCCGGGGTTTTGCCCGCCGCGCCGATCCGTTCTCCGGCCGCCCCTCCTTTAGCTCTAGCTTCAGCCCGACCGACGTCCAACAACAAATCCTCCCACGATCGCCTCGAAACAGAAGCAAATCCCGACCACGAAACCCTGCACTCGCGCAATGACGTCCGCCGTCGAACCTCCCCAGTCCAATCGCTGGTTCGTCGTTCCTCGCCCTATTCGAAATCTCTTCAACCACTTCCCTCTCCACGTCTACGGCCCTGAAGAGCTCCCCGTGCGATCCCCCGCTACCGTGCGCCAACGACCTGCGCTGTACGTCTTTGTGGCCGATCAAGATGCCTTGTCTGGGAAGCCGAGTTACAACCCCTCATGTTTGAAATGGCAGGTGTGTTTTTCTCTTTCGAACAACAGGAGCCTGGGAAAAATCCTAATGTGGTTTCGGTAGACTGTATTGAAGATCGCGGGCATCGAGTTTGACATCGTACCTTCGAATAACCACGCTTCTCCCTCTGGCGCATTGCCTTTTCTATTACCATCTTCATCGCAATCATCGAGACCTCTCACCGGCGATAAAATTCACAAATACGCCCGTGAACATGCCGCTCATGAGCTCTCCGATGTCTCTTCGCCCCGCCTCGAAGCCTACCAAGCTCTCCTAACGCAAAAGATCCGACCAGCTTGGGTAAGTAAACCGTATCCAAGTCAAACGATACCTACTAATACCATATAGCTATACGCCCTTTACCTCCTACCGGCCAATGCCTCTCTTCTTAAGAGTCTCTATCTCCCCTCCTCGATCCTCCTCCGCGCACCTCTCCACCAGACCCTACACGCCGCCGCGACTGCTGAGATTCTCAAGACGACACGTCGCGCAACCATTTCTTCCTCCCAGCTTTTCGCCGACGCCACAACTGCGCTGAAAGCTCTTTCCGCTCTGCTAGGAGACGACAAATGGTTCTTTGGTGCTGAGGGGCCGGGCTTGTTCGACGCAGATGTGTTCGCATACACATATTTGATAGATGGGGATGCTCTCGCTTGGGAGGATAACTCTCTGAGCGAGTGCTTAGAGGGTCTGCAGAACTTGAGGAGACACAGGGAACGCCTCTACACGCGGTGTTGGGGAGTAAACAAGTCCTAATAAGAACAACCAGACATCACGTTTGAAGAGACGTTGGGCTCGTCTTGTAATGTACTATCAGTCCAAACATGACTGTAAATATCAATGTATCATATATGTATCATGAGGAGTTTCGGAAATCAAAATCAAAATGGGCGTGGATGGCTCAGATACACAACATGAGTAAAACGAGTTGGGGGGATTTGCTCGCTGACCATAACACTGATCTTATCTATGTGATAGGCAGCTCGAAACTCGTGTTTCTTTACCTGCAAGAGGGGAGTTGGCCTGTTCTATTCCTCGCCACTATCCCACCTCAGGTCCTTTAATTCGTCTATAGCAGCATTCCAAGGGACCCATAACCATATAGCATGCTGGTTATTTACAAGTTGACGACACTCCCCAACAAGCTCAGCCTTGTGCGAGCTTCTGATTCAACAGGTGTGACCAGAAATGAGAAACGCGACGCAAAACTCCATGCGATAGCAATTCAATATCCTTCAAACGCCGAATAGAGCCTGAACCCCAACAATGCAAGGAACGTATGACGTAAAAATAGCAACCGCCTTTGATGGCGTCTAGTTCTGGTATGGTTGAGGGATTCCGTCCAAAACATCGCTGACCGAAGCAAAGGCTCCTTCGCCACCATCTTGACGAAGGTCCTCAAGGAGCACATTGTTCTGAGCATAAATCAGCTCCAAAGCTGCCCGAGATGATTTTCCAAGGGATACTGCTTGAAAGTTAGAATGTCAGCCAGAGGGAGATTGGCTTACTTACGCAAAATGGCTGAGTTGAGCTCCTCCGCTACAGTGACTCGTCCATTCCTATCCAAGAGATGGCTCACTTGAGGCTCCTTCAGGGGGTTCTGATATGCCACCAAAGCCCAGATCTCATTCAGTGCTTTGCTCACTTCCACCCGTTGGTCGTTGGCGTACTCTTCTTGCAGCTTTTGGCCATATTCTAACATGCTGTGTTCAAGCTCAGCAAGCTCGGTCGCGTTCTCGCCTCCGTCGGTTTCCCACGAGGCATTCTCGCTTCCGTTGAGGTCGATATCCATGGTCTGGTTGTTGACATGCTTATTGCCCTTTGCCTCGTTTCGCATGTTAAGCTGCGCCGCCTTGCGCACCAGCTCGATGAATTTGCGGCACCGCAACTTAAAGTAGACGTGCTCGTTCTCTTCTAGCACATGAGGGTAGTATGCGTTGGTATATTTAAGTGCCCTGTCGATATCGCCTTCGAGTATTGCTCTCCTTATGCCTGTATTGTTGTTAGCAATCCTTCGTGAAAGAGGGACAGTGAACCTACGCTGGCGGTTGTTGGCATCTTCATCATCCCGAAGGCTGACACACCTGACCTCAGTGCCTGGATCAAGATTCAAAGCTTCTTTTTGAATCGTCATGTCTTCTGCAAAGGCTCGAGCCGTTTCCACGTAGCCATCGTGCTGAAGGAATTGAAGAACCAAGTTCTGAATGAGGTCAGTTTCGGACCAGCCTGGCATAAGCGTTGAACCGTCAGTAGCTTGGATGGCTTTATGCACTTTATCGCGCTCTTCCTGAAACGGCATTAGCATACGTCGTGCTGTGAGATGGGTTACACAAGCCTACCCGCATCATGTCGTCGATATTATATACAAATGGTGTCTGCCCAAAGTTGGCCCGGATGAACTCGCCAGGCTTCTTGAGGCTGATCGTTGGGTAAAGCTTGCTCCGAGCAACATCATTGAACGCCGTCCCTAAGATCTGATTAATTTGAATTGGTAAAGATCAATGATAGGTAAAAACACACCTATCTTTACACCATTCTTGGTGAAAAAAACGCTGTTCTCTTTGAAGTTGACGCCGCATCCAATCACGTCGTTGACATTGTAAACAGGGCCAAAGTGCCTGCCGATGTTCTGTCCCGTAAAACATCGACCGTCATCGCCGTGATAGCCCCAAGACTCGGGTTCCCAGCCAACTGGTCGTGACAAGCCAGCTGTCTTTGTGCTAAACCCAATACTAACAGTAGCGCTATCTCATTTATCAGTGGTGGATCTTACTACAAGGTCCTCAGGTAGCATAATCACTTACTCGTCTCGCTTGGCTGATAGAATCTGCACCTCGAAATAGTAGATGCCGCATTGAGGGGGCATGTAATGGTCAGCACGAACCGCACAAGCCTCATGATCCCTATCGTGCTGATTTTTAGGTCCGACGTGTTTCACGCTGAGTCCGTCAGGTTGGATCTCGAGGCCTGTCATTTGATCTTCCTTGTTCCATCTCGTTGGTAGAGGTGCGAGATCGTCGTCCTCTTCAAAAACCGGAGGGCGCTCTATGACAGTATGCGACATGCCCCGGTGTGAACCAGGAGGTAAAGGATGCTGGTTGTATGATGCAGTCGAACCATGTGAGAAGCCATTGGTGGAAGTACGTGTTGAATCGCGAGCTTGAACCTTGGCTTTGTGAGCTTCTTGGAGCTTATGAACATATGTTGAGTTCTCAAGGTATGATGGAATAAAGAAGTCGTCATCTTCGTTGTTAAAGCTATTATCGGCGGCGGCAGCGGCAGCGGCAGCCTCCGAGGCCACGAGCATGCTGAAAGCCCGTGAGAAAGATGGAAGACCAGTCCTTATGGTGCTCACACCAGTCTCGGTCCTATGAGCCTCCATATTGATAGTATTCGTCGGTTCGGAGCCGGGGATATTGAGTTCGCCGGATGCGTTGAATATCGAGGTACGAGCGGGATGCGTATAAAAGTTTGGGATATTGGCGATGGACGGATTGTTCGGAGGAGAGAAGCGAGCGTTGCGAATGGATGGTGAAGGCGCGACGGATGGCGATGCAGATTCAGGAAGAGCAGAAGAGCTGGAAGCTTGGTATAGGGGACTTGCCATGTCCACGGAGACAGAAGCAAAGGCAAGTGTAGTTGTCACCCAATCAGCCACCCAACAGTAGAGGGCAAAGGTGAACTGTTCGTCAGGCCGAGTCCCAGTGTAGGTGCTAGTATTGGATGTTTGTTTGTAGTGGGGTGTAGCGTTGTAGTTGGATCGTTGTAGTAGGTGGTAGGTACCTCAGTACGTAGGCGCCGCGAGGGTGGACGGGAGCACGAGCTTCGGATAAGTCAAGAGCTAACCGATGCGGCAAGAGGCAAAGTTGGTAAAGTTGAGTAGAGTTCAGAGAGAAAAGTAAAAGAACGAAAGCACAAGAAGAAACCCGAGTGATGCTAATCTATTGGAAAGTGGCTTGTAGCCAATAAGTACAATACAGCAGTGAATGGTGGTAGTAATAGTTGGAGGAGAAGGCGGGCGGATGGTGGATGGCGGAGAGCAGTGGACGAGACGGATAGAGTGGAGGTGGTTCCCGTGAGAAGCGTCACCGTCACCACTTGCTCACCAGATACAGAGAGCACAGCTATATGGAATGGACGGACAGAGGATAGAACGAGGACTAATAGAGTATCAATGTAAAGGATTTATCTCTCGTTTATCATGGAAAGAAAGAAACATCGGTCGCTGAATGTCTGTTGACAAAGCTAAAGCTAAAACCGAGTCATGGTTGGATCATTACCAAGGTTCTCTCCTCATCAACATCCAACATGAGTGAGAGGTACGTATCATCCATCGCAACGCGGGCAACTTGCGCTATCACTACTGGTATCGCTATCAATCACGAGGGACCCTTTGCTCCCCCCAGCGGGCTTAGTCTTTCAGTATCCGTACCTTAGCTGGCCTTGTCTGTTAAGCCAGAACCTAGCAAAAAGCAGCGTCAACTTAACAGTGGAGGCGCAACCAGCTTCCCCGCTAACCAAGCCGGACCCTCTCTAACCTGCATTGCTCCATGATCCGCCATGCCAAACGCCCCAACACGACACAGTCTAGGGGGGGTTAACAGAAAAGCTGACCTCTGAGGGTTAGGCTACAAGAAATAAATGACCTATGAGTGCGGGCTAGGATGGCATAAACTGACTTGGTAATTTTGTCTCTTATATCTTCTCCAGCCCAGTTTTCTAACCCCCCCCCCCAAAGGGACAGTCCGTCAAGCTGAGACGAGACGTGATAACACAAGATTATCACGCTCTAAGAGGAGGAACAGTCTCTCTTCGGGTGCTCGGAAATGAATGCAATAAGACGAAAACGTGGTCAATATACACGGATACCTGGAATAACATTTGAATGCAAAAGAAAACAAAAAGTTACATTCGCTTATACCTACGCCAGGTAACGATATTTGCTCACTTAATTCCCAAACCTCCAATGAGCACCCCAATTTTTACAATACTGGTTTTTGGTTTCAAATCTGGTTGTTGTTGTTGTTGTTCATTTAGCCCCCTCACAGTATCATCCAGCCACCATCGCTTGTCTCCAAACAAGACTCCATTCTTGCCTTCCATAAGCTTTTATTAATCTGGATGACTGCAAAAGTCAAAGTCAAAGTATTAAAGTAAATATATAAAAAAAAACAAAAATTGCATAATGTAGCGTTACGCACGTTCATCTGCCGCATAGATGAAGCTCAAGCTCCATGCCAAGACTCAGTCTCTCCCGATGACTAAGCTTCGGTACTCCCTGCAACCACACCACGACATCAAGACATGACCCCGATGAGAAAGACGAAAGCAAATTGTATCCACTGTCTGGCCATTGGGGCATCTCGTCCCCCGAAAACTCTTCGCCAACCGCTCAAGTCAAAGAATTCCCTCACATTGATGATCATTTCTCACCACAAAGGGCCAAAATGCGAAGGAAACTAAATTTGGCCCTTTGCATGCCATCCTTCGCATCTTGATGCTGAGCGACTTTACGACATGTCCCAAGACGAGCAACGCCCAACCACCATGTATTTAGGTTTCTCGAGGGATGTAAATTGCGTCAGCTATCTTTTAGACCTGCCAACTGCGTAACTTAGGACGGCCAAGCAGGAAAAAACTGAAATCATCGATGCTACCCAGGCTGCGACAAAACGACGTGTCAAACAAGGTCAAATCAGCGCTCATCTCTCAGACTACTAACGGAAGAATCCGTGCCAGCATTCACATAACAAAGGGAATTTGCTTCATTTGAGATTAAATAATGCAGTATTTGTTTGGGTAATCCTCCAAATCTGTCTAGCATTTTCCTCGTCTTGGTTTGTAATTGTACATTGCCTTGAGCACCGCCAAAAGTTCAATACCAATTCCTTTTCCACAGCGCTCCTTCCTCGCTGTTCCGTAACGCCAGCGACACCAGCGTCGCTTTCTTGATGAAAACCCATGATCAAATCTGAATCCATGCCCTCGCTCAATCTCAAAACATCTTGTCTGAGTGACTGACAAACCAACAAGTGTCAGTCATGGATGAACCTAAAACGCCGGCAAATATCGTAGGACGGTGAAACAAACTCTGATATCAGAGTAAAAAACACATATGAAAAGTGATTGCATGCGGCCACCGATTACTATGAGGCAGCTGCAATAGCAAGAGGTGCAGGTGATGAGGCGTGATTGCTGGGAGCACTCTGCATCTCGACGTCGTTGCCACTGGCGCTGTTGCTGGCACTGTTGGCCTCTTGGCCATTCTCCTTGTTTTCCTTGGTGCTACCCTCGGCAGACGCAGCAGCCGAATCTTCAGCGCTGGACTCGGGGGCCTTCTTCTGAGGAGCGACCCAGCGAGGAATCTCCCATGTGACGCCTGTAAAGCTCTTGAGCTGAAAGCCCCCCTTGGCCCATCGACGACAAGGCTTGCCAGAGCGATCAAGAGCGCGAAGGCCAGCGTTGATAGCACCTTGGTTTGCCTTGGGTCCCAGTTTGTGGCCTCCACCAGGCTTGGAGCCGGAGTGATCGATCGTACCGTCCTCCCTAGTAAATAATTAGTAAATGTATAAAGTCGGGACGCATATTGTAAAAACTTACAGACGAGGCTTCTTCTTGGGGCCAGGCTTTCCTCGAGGCTTGGGGATACCGTCTATTGTTCCGTTGGCAGCGGCAGCCGATCGCTTGACGCCCTTCTTCTTTGGGCCCTCGGTGGGCGGTCCCATGGCCGAAGGGGCCGGTGTTCCGTCGGCAGTAATTGCGTCAGGGACAGGAGTAGCTGCGTTTGAATCTGAAGCATTGTCGCCATTTGTGACGCTGGCAGCAGGTTGTGAGCCAGAAACGGACGCGGCAGGTGATTCGGCCTTGGCTGTGATGTCTTTGACGGGTGATTCCTCTTTGACGGAGTCGGGCGCGATCAGGGCACGCAGCCTGTCGGGGGAGACTTTGCGAGTGACGATCAATGTGACTTTGGTGCTTGACTTGCGTCGCGCGTCGGAGGATTTGGCTGGAGGAGCCATGATAGTTGATGATGGTCGAAGTGAGAGAGAGCTGTTGATGATGGTTATGGTTTAGGGATGGGTTGTTGATGACAAGTCGAGGTTTTGCGTTGCGTTGTGATGGTGGAAGCAGCGACAGGTGATGATGAAAGAAGAATGGGAAAGGAGCAGGTTTTGAGGAATAGGCTTGTTACGGGAGAGGCGGCAAATAACCAAAGACCCGGTGGTGATCCCGTGGTGGTCAGGGGTGGTGGGCTTTTGGGGCTTGCGTGGAGCGAGCGAGCGAGTCTTAGTAGTAGTGGTGGTGGTGGAAGGTTTTATTAAGAGGGAGGATGGATGGATGTCAGCCAAGTCAGTCAATTCAGGGTTGGTGATGATGGCGATGGAGACGAGTTGGTGGTTAAATATGGAAGTAAAAGTAAAAGATTCAAGGGCAAAAGCCTTGTCTTGAAAAGTATTTGAGGTCTTTTCATTTTTATTTGTTCTGGTTGCTTGGGGCCGAAGGCGGCGCACAAGGAGTGAAAAAAATTGGTTGGGTTGGGTTTGGTTTCCCGCGTTTCTTTGCTCTCTCTCTCTCTCTCTTACTTTCTCTCTCTCTTTCAAAGCGCACGAACAAACTTGGGGATTTCAGGTCCAGGTCCAGGTCCAGGTCCATGTCTGAGTTAAGTTCTTACCGTAACCGGTTTAGCGCCACTTTCTTCCGCATCGCAAGGGTGCGCTTACTTCCAGCCAATAAAAACCCCTGCATGTCCTTAATCTCTCCCAAAAGCATTGCCTCGATTTCTATTGTTATTCCACTCCTCCCAGCCGAGTGAGCGATTCAGCCAGCAAAAGCCCTTTCGATTCAAGCTCTCATGGACCCTCGATCACGCTTCAGCCCCCCGAATCGCCCCTATAATCTAACAATCATCATGACAACACAGTTTAACCCCTCAAAAGGCATATTTTGCATTGCCCGACACTCAAAATAGTCATTTAACCTCGGAATATACACAGTCTTATTTTCAGCTTCATGTCGTGATGCTCCGAAATGACCACCATGACACGCATCAAAATTCTCATACATAACAAATCTCCTCAACAAAGAAAAATTAGATCAATACAAAGAAACAAACGTTATAACTTGACTTTATCTTGTTTTATTAATCTCGTTCGGCCACTTTGTCCTCAATTTTAGGCCTCCCCTCCCTTAGTCCAGCTGATGATGACAATGTCACTCAGCAAGCCCCTGCAATAATCAGGGTGGCGGAACTCTACAGTACAGTACAAGTTAATCCACCTGCAGAATAACTTGGCATTGATTCAGAACTCCCAGGCCTAACATCTCAGGTCTTAGCAGAAGGCAACTATGGGTTGAGTGTATATTATCATCATCATCAAATGACTCAACTCATTCGACCACTTCATCTTGGCAACCTTGAGCATCGTCGTCATATAACTCAATACCGAGGTTTCCAGTATCTTCACTTCTGAAAAACAATCGAGAGAATGAGTAATAAATAATTGTCTTTGTGGAACAACCATCGAGAAGGGTCCCCATTCATCGAGCGGACCTAAATTTTCGTCATGACTCCGCCGAATCTTAGGTGATGCTATCCGATACTGTGAAGTGTGAACGAACTTCCCGTTCCTGATACCGTCATCATCACACGCCATTCAACAACTCGGCATTTTACCTCGAACCCCCACAAGGATCAGCATGACGAAAATGCTGCCCTCGGCAACCACATGGAATACCTGCTTCAGCATATCACCACGCTGCCAAACCATCTATCTGAGTCATATAAGGGTCCTAATAAAACTCCCGTAAATTATCTCGTATCATTCATTCATCGTCAGGAATGAAGAACGCGTCCTTTGTCCGACATGAAACAACAAGTGTTGGTCAGTTCATTGTATACCCGCCCGAGACTGAGACATCGTGACATGAGCGTTGCTATTCCAATACTTGGAATGCGTTGCTCCTCTGCAACCTAGATAGGGCCCATGGCAAAGATATATCATGGCAACCCATAAAACCTCATTCGAAGCAGAACACACATCACATTGTTTATTCAATTTTTTTCTTTTGACACCCTCAAGTTGCCAAAATGATACGCTTATATATACTTCTTTGTCTCTTACCATGCCTCCTCCTAACCGCTCCGTTTACTCATGCTGCCCTCTTGCCTCGCCTCAAGGTTCCGTTCAAGCTGCCAGGTGCCGTCTTCACTGAGCCTGAAACCAGATCTCTCAATGTAGTCCCGTTCAAAGAACTTCCTGGGCAATCTCACCATGGCCATCGACTCCATCACACTCTTAGTCTGGTGAAGCGACTGGTTGAAGACCAGGGCGATATGGTTGAGGTTACTGAGGAAGCTCTACAGGAACTTCTAGACCAGATCAACAGGCTTTATGATCAAGTCAACGGTATGATGCCTTCTGGTGCGTCGGATAGACAACCTTCTCGTGAAACAGGTGCCTCACCGGGCGGTCAGTCAGGCCAGTTACCTGCGGGTTCTTCTGATGGATCTTCCGGCGATGGTCAACCTGAACAGCTACCTGAGCAATCAGCCAAGGCCAACGTTCCTGACTCTGCGGATATTCCTGGTCCATCAGAAGTTCCCATAGTCTCTGAGCCTTCCCTGCGACCTGAATTGCCTGCGCCAACAAATGAAGCTGCTGTTGTTCGCGAGTCACAACCTCCAAACGCACCAGACCAGTCAGACGTACCTGAACAGTCACAGACAGAAGGACTTGATAGGCAAGCAGACTCAACATTGGCCGCACCGGCTGGAAATCCCACTCTGATAACGAATGATAAATCTGCTAATTCTCCTAGCGAGGCCGAACCCGAAGACTCCCCTGGCGATGATACAGCTGTGGACTCGACAGAGTCTGCAGATGTCTCTGAAGCCGGAGAGACTCTCCAAACTGATGACCTGCCCAATGATGCTGTTTCCCAACCTACGGGCGGAGCTCAGGCTCTGCCTGGGACACAGGCAAGCGCAGAACAAGACGCCAAACCTACTGAAGAGCCTCAAGACGAAGACCCCAGCTCCGATGCTGGCAATGGTGATGAAGGAGATCCCAGTGCTTTACCCGGAGGTGCATTTGTTGAGGGTCCTGATGATATTCCTCAGACAATCTCAACCGACGTCATTTCTGCGGAACAGACTGGCGATCTAGCACCTGAGGAAACTCAGGAATCATCACTGCCAGATGGCGAGTGTGTTGAAGATGAAGAAGTAAGTGGTTTACCCGTCACACGTCGAAACCCTAACTGCACGCCAGGCAATAGGCTATCCGCGAGCGAGCCAGCGCAAAAGGCTTTAGCGACTCTATCTTTAGTCGCTACCTCAGAGACAAGCGCGCCTCGGGTAGCTGCTACACCTCCTGAACTTGCAAGTCTGGAACCTACAGCGGGAGATTCCTCCGCGGCTACCGAAGTCGAAGGACCAGCACCAGCGTTGGAAACAGAAGCCACATCAACTCCAACCATCAAGGCTGTAGATTCGCAGCAACTTGCTGCACCTACATTGATCGCGAGCCCTCCTGCTGTTTCCAAGTCTGAGCCCTCGACTTCGGCGCAGCTCTCAGCAGCGCAGACATCTCCGAGCTTAAGAACTCTAGTGTTCACTTCCGTGCTCACAAGGTCCTCAACTGTCAAATTCACTACCACGCGTACTGAGATCGTCGATGCGAATGAGCCCACTCGGTCTTTTAAGGCTCCTGGTCATGTTTTTAAGGAGGATGAAGACGCAGGCACAACTTTCAACAAGGATGGAAAGCTTGCTGTGGAGGATAGTGACGATCAAGACACACCAGGTAATAACCCAATGGACAAGATAGGAAAGATAGTGCTAAGCATTCTACAGAAACACCCGTCCCTACCGAAATCACTCCAGAGACCACACCTCTCCGGACCACGACAATGGCTATGACCACCACAATCAGTCTGAGCTACCGAAGCACCGTGTCAACTCCTGAGGCCACTCAAGAATTTTCATCTTCCTTGTTGGTGCCATCCGCTATTGGGGGTGGGAATGGGACGTACGGTGCGACGTCTAATAGCGGATTCAAGACCATGCCCAGGTCGACAGCTAGTTTGGCAGAGAGGGCACAGATTTAGACGCACATGACTTGATTTTTTGGGATTTATGATTTTATGGCGTTTGGATATGGGATCTTTAGAATGACTGCAATGGAATTGTTTTTGGATGGTTTGAAATGCAATCGTCTCACACCGTGATATTCGTAAAATACACAAGTGTTGCTCTGCTCTATATTTGACTTGTTCATAGCGCTGTGCCGTTAAAGAAAGCGGTAGCATCATTGTAGACAGCTTTCCTAACTTCGCCTTCGAAAAGCTTCTGGATCCCCTCAAAGTCGTAACCTGCACCGAGGGCAAGCTGGAGCTGAATGCGAGCATTCTCCCCACGCAGAACTCCAGAACTGATACTACCAAGATGTCAATTTTCAACTTTAACTAAAAGAACTGGGGCTTGACTCACATCTTTTCTGTCTCAGGGCTGGGAACCGAGAGTCCAAAATAGGGACGAAATGAAGCGACTGTGATAACACCTTGGCTGTAGAGATCCTCGGCTGCTTTTGAAGCAGCAGTGCTGAGCGCACCAGGACCAACGCCCATAATCACAATACCCCTGAAACATGTTAGTAAAGTGGAAGAGCACCGAAACATGGCGATATACTTACTTGGCACCGTTTTTGGCCGCAGAGTATAGAAGATCGGCATCAAAACCCTCTATCGCGATATTAGTTTGAGAACCATGAGCAAGGGTATATCATTATCACTCACGATGGCCATAAAGAACATCAACCTTTGGTAAAGGAGAGCTAAGTTCAAAAGGGTTAAAGTAGTTCCTAGCCTTGGGTAGAGATGGAGAATAGAAGAAGTACGGCTGTCCAGACATGAACTGTGCAATGTATCCCTGATCTGGTGCCAGGAAAGTTGATACGGTGTTACCATTGGTCTTTGTAGCGTAGAATGCTGAGACGAGGTGATCGTTCAAGGCAATGAGGGCCCCACGGTCTCGAGCTTCAGGGTGAATTGCAGTTCGAACAGCGTCGTAAAAGTTGGACGGTCCATCAGCGGAGAGTGCAGAGTTGGGACGCATGGATCCTGTGGCGACAAAGGGCTTGGAACAGTTGAGAGTCAGGTCAACGCCAAAGACCTAGCAAATTGTGAGCGACTTTCCTCCAAGCAGTACTTCTGGATATGTTTCTTACAGTATCCGCCAAGGTATTGGTGCCATGGATCATGACAGCTCCAACAATGTCCGAATCATCGCTGCAGAGACGCTTATGGGCGTCCATGGAGATATTCAAGAAGCGATCTGAATCAGCATTGGCACTGCCAGCGCCATTTCGTCCTCCGGTAAAGTTGACAACGGCGATTTGAGCAATATCTAGGACTTCACTGACATTCCCGATGAGTGTCTCGGGAGTGAGGCGGCCGATGGGACCACCGTAGTTGGTAGTGTCCAATCTACCGTTGGTCGAACCGGAGAGGATTGTGCCATCACCAGTGTTGTAGAGCCTTTTTACAGGTCAGTGATCGGACAATGAGATTAGGAGCGTTAGATACTAACATAATTTTGGGTAGACTAGAATCTTTGGAGATCCATGTCAAGCCAGCATTATGGTCATCACGTCTCGGGATCCTCGTTGGGGAAGCTACAGAAGCAGCAACCAAGAGGAACAGGGTCGTAAGAGACTGAAGCATCTTGTCAGATATCAACCAAGGTACTGAGGGTGAGAAGCAGTATCTATGATCTCTATGGGGACGAGTTGTGACACTATATACTCACATTGAAACCTGTCTACAAGCACTACTGCCTGATTACTTGTTGAGAATCTACATCTAGATCAAGACTTCCAAGATACTGAGGCATATCTCAGCGATCTTGAAAATATGATAAGAAGATAAGTTGGTATAAAAGATTCTCATTACGTACAAACCCGAGCATTGAAGATAATCAGCAGTTCACGGTTCGGAGAAACATGATATGTATCTGGCGGTTAAAGGAACACAAGTCGGTCTGCCCAGTATGGCTGGTGCAGCCAAGGCTGCCGAGGGTTTATTGTCCTAATGATCATCATATAACTGGCTGTAAACAACTTGAACAAGGACCTTGAACTCATGGGTCCTTATCGTGAAGCCAAGATCCAATCATCATGAACAGAAATCCGGGGGTTCCATGCAGGTCATGGAAGTCCTGGAGATAATGTTATCTGCGGGGAAGCCAGATTGAGTAGGAATAGCCATCGCTAAATCGATCTGTAGATATTGATATCGGAGAATTAACCGAGTTACCCTGGTTATGTAGTATGTATAAGAATTATGGGTGAAGGTACAAGCGAGACGAATAGTTAGAAGTGGGTATCTGAAGAGAGGTTATACCAAGTACATATTCAGCAACTTATAACTGAAAGTTTTCCTATATCTTGACTTTCTTATTGGCATGTCGATTACAAAATTCATGCAAATGGATCATCCAGTGTTTATTTTCTCTCCTTCATTTACTAGTTATCAATAAATGAAACTCCTAGTATGCCATAAGTTGCCACGAGTTACCGTGCTTCTTATTGATTAACCGCCACATTTTGATATAGTCTATCGATGAATGCTTTGTTGGTTCAACACCAACCTTACATCTCCCAAAAGGAACAACACTCTTAAAACACCCTCCAAATCCTCATATTCATAAACATGCCAATCTTAATTCTCCCGTGATCAGCGCTGACTAGGTATTTGCGGGTTTTATACCAAGTTAGGTCATGTCATCCATGTAAGCACTTGCATCCATCCTCAAAAGGCCCCATCAAAAACGGTTTCCCCCCTCCTTCTTCTGCCACGTTGTTCGACCACTTTCAAGCAAACAATTAAAGACATGGGAAATTGAAAATTGACCGCTAAAGGACAATAAGGGCCGTCAAATCATCCAACAGCCAATAGTATCTGTCCGAAATGATGGGCAATGCAGCTGACAATGGGTTGCAGGGTCGCAGGAGCCTTGCGCCTCGCCTGAGTTGGTTCGTAGGCTTACATGCATAGACCTCTTTCGAGTCTTGGCTCCTCATCTCATCTCAGTCTCTTTTTTTCCTCTTTGTTCAGTCTTTGTGCATTTCTCTCAATACATTCAGTCTTATCTTTTTTAAATCGTAACATCAGTTTCGTGAGAGTGAATGATTCGAAAATAAACGGCGAGATGCGGCAATGAACCAAGCAAGACTCTATCAACACTCCCCTTCTTACATGCGCTGCGCCGCTCATACCACACACCATGAGGTTCTTCACTACCTATATCGTCTTTGTCCCTCTTGCCATCGCCCACACGCGACACTATGAGGCACTTCAGGCTGCACCGGGCGATCTTATGCCGCGATTCCTTATCGATCGCTCGTTTCCTCTAGCCAAACGTGCTGGAGATTGTGGTTCAGACAAACACAACTGTAAGTCTCAGACACTTCAGGGTCAAGGGTCTCTCTCAATTCACATGCCACAGGTCTCGAAGTCGGCTTCCCTGATGACTGTTGCGATAACGACTCTTACTGCTATGTTAACCGAAGAGGTGATCCGAAATGTTGTCCCATAGGCTCAAACTGCTCCGCCGACTCCCCGTGCAACTCAACCGCTTACTTTTGCACTCGTACTGCCACTGCGAGCGGAACTACTACTGAGCAGGAAGGTTGCTGCGATCGTAAATGTCCCACAACGAGCCTTTATCTTTGTCCTAGCAGTCTCGGCGGGAACTGCTGCGGTTACAACTCTGAATGCCGCGCTGGCGGTGCTTGCGCTTCTACGAGGCCTACTTCAAGAACAGATCTACTCTCGCCTATACCTTCAGGCTGCACGACATCTCAGCATAGTTGCACGATCGGGGAGGGATGCTGCGACAACGATCAAGTGTGCACCCAAGTCAGTGGTGAGGGATACTGTGCCCAAGCCATACCGACAGAAAGCGATGCCACAATCGTCGACGACGGTGATAGCAGCAGCGAATTATCAGATGGTGCAAAGGCGGGTATAGGTGTTGGTGTCGTTGTAGGAGCAGGTCTCATTATCGGCGGCCTTACTTGGATGTGTTTGCGAAAGCGAAGACGCCAGCGAAGTGCGACAGGGCCCTCTACGTCCGGGGATGGAGACATCAGCGGCCCTCCTCGCGATGGCATGACAGATATATCAGGGAGCCATGCCCGATCAGGGTTGACCCAGGACTACTTTGGACCAGATCCTGCAGCAGGACCATATACGGAGCAGGCCAGTTCACGAGTAACTTCACCTGGCAGAGACGCTGCAGTACCCATGCACGCACAAAGTCCGGGTGATATTGCGGCACCAGTTGAGATCGATTCGACGATAAGAGACGGCAGTGATTTTCTATCGCCCATGTCCAGCCCAAGTTTATACCAGACACCTCTTTCCGAAACAATAGACGGTCGATTCGAGTTGTACGGCAACGATTCAGCGATAACCCCTGACCGTCCGCTATCCATCGTTCCGACGCCACCGCAAAGCGTAATGGGGGATAAACGCCCACGGCAGGATTAATAATGCAAGGAGAGATTCATCCATTCAAGTCTATTCATTTTTTTGGTTACTTAGACGCCCAGCCAGTTCGTGAATACGAAGAGAGCCATCCAATTCTTGCGAGTACATATCCGACTAGAGAGAAAAATAAACAATTATGTGTATCGAAGTTGATGCTCAGAACTCCATGCCAAATAAGAGGGAGAAACGTCAAGGGCGCCGCCTATCAGTCCCGACAACGCCATCGTTGAATGAAATGTGAAAAAGAAATACACCAACAACCATTTTCTGTGAGGATTACTATCATCCATTTCTGTTTAGCAAACAACGCCACCAAATGGTGCACAGTTTCGTAGGTCCTTGACAAGTTCCTCTACACTGCTCAGATGTTGGCTGAGCAGCTCTTGCTTCTCCTCGGTGGTAAGGTAAATGCCTGCTTCAGCTTCGGAACCAGAGCGCTTGCGTCGTGAATCAGCAGCATTAAAAGCACCGGCGAGTTTGCTAGGGCTGCGCTGGAACATGGCGGGGACGCTATCGCGCTGGTCGGCTCGTGGAATAGATGGTATCTCAGGCATGAGATAGAAGTAAAGAAATTCGACGAGCTTGAGCTTGACCTCGCGAGCTGTAGATCGTGACTTGAAGAGTGATGTGACCGTAAGAAGGCCATCAAGGCTCTCAAATGTGCGGGTGTTGATGGGAGTGTCGATTAGAGCGGTCACAAGTGTGAGCAGGGTCGCGGATTGGATGGCGGGGCAGTTGTAGGGCTCAAGAAGATCGAGCAGAAGCTATGTGTTATTATGTTAGTCTGTGCTTTTGGCGGTGACAAGTCAATGCGTCACATACGTTCATGTTTTGTTCTCGGGCAAATAAAGATTTGCTTGGGGGATGAAGCAACAAGAGTCCTTGGATGAGATCAAGAGAACTCAAGATCAAGAGGTCGTTTCCACCATCACCGCCCTTTGCCATAAGTCTATCGAGAGTGCTGATCATGCGCATGGCAACGTTCCATTCGAAACCTTCTTGCAACTTGAAGAATTCTCTGAAAGCCGGGTCTCGAGATAGTTGGGAGAGGTCCTTCTGAGGCGGTGTCGAGGTATCGCTTCCGTCATCGTCTGAATCTCGGCTTCGATGCGAGCGGTCGTTTCGAGACTTGGCATTTGCGTTTGAGAGGCAGATCTGGGCAAGAAGACCTTCGACCTGGCGAAGGCCCTTTCGTACTTTGGGTCCGTCGTAGGACGAGAGGTTGTCGAAGGCGAGGGATAGTAACGACTCCATTGTGTGTGTGTGTCTGTTATTGTTGACAGCTGTGTAAGTGGGAAAAGACGAAAGTGGCGGGTAGCTTAAGCTATTATGCCAAGAAGACAAGGTGTAGAGAAGACAAGAAGAAAAGAAAGAGACACCGAAAGAACTAAAGCTTTGGGGCTCTTTCGTTATTTTTGTTTCTAAAAAGAAGAAGAAGAAAAGAGAATGTTCAACGTACGATCCGGACCGGACGACGAGCAGAAGAATGGAAAAAGTGACTGACGATCGAAAATGACGGTGACCGAGCTCAAGCTCCCAGACCAAAAACGCAAGAGGCAGAGAGAGGATCGACCGTTTGGAGGTGGGTAAGTTTACTTGGGTTGTAAACCAAACAATTGAGGTCGAGTGGAGCATCGGCACGGCAACGGGCAACCGAAGTTCCAAGGTTTAAAGGGTCACGTTCCGGGGTTACAGGGGCCGTTTAGAGGGGCATGCGGCGCCTAGAACTGCCCGAGCGCTAAAAGAGCTGGCCCGTCGTCCTGTCATCCAGACTGTTGGGAGAAGGGAATGTCCTGGTTGACAGACAAAAATGTTGGAGGTTAATTCTTCAAGGGGATGAGTGAGGTATGGAATAGGTAGACTGACTAATGAAGCTAAGTACAAGTCTCAACTGAAATAAGAGTTTGATGTTTGGGTCGAGAGAGAGTCATTATTCACTTGATGGGTTGGTATGAATGTTTACTTACATCCATAGCAACTGATGGTCTTGGCAAAGACATGGTGAACAAGAGGTCACAAGACAAAGAATTGTTTTATTAGACACATCTAATATAAATTCAATTCACCTTTAAGTCTATTTTCATCCAGAACAGTCTTCATCATGCTCTCTTCTCGGCCGAAGGTGGATACTCGGCCGATTCTCATTAAACTGCATAATCTCATCGTCGGTGGATAACCGATTGGCGAAAGAATGTCATTAATATCAAGGTCAAGGTTAACATGACAGTTGGTTATTTTTAGAGTCGGCTTAAATCTTGGCTATCCCAATTTTGTTTGACTTGATCTCTCGATGATGCTTGATCATTCTGATGATATCAAGTGTCAGGCTCAAGTAGAAACTTCGCTACCTGACTACCTACTACTTCACAGAGTCCCCTCCTCAAGACCCTCTATCAGGTTCGTGCTTCACCACCAGTGCATAGACAATTTAATATTTTAAAATATGGACATTTTAATATGGAATGAATATATGACGTATGCACTATGGAACCCCAGATAACTTGGCATTCTAATTACTCATTACATCATCGCTCTCTACCTAGGTACTCAACCACTCTCAGACTGGCGCAAAATTGTCTGCACAGCTTCATCCACAGTAGCAGCGATAACTGTAGGCTTCACATCCAAAGAGCCCGCAAGACCATCACTCCATCCCTTTCCATCACGGTCAATCCACACACTCTTGAGTCCAACCGCCGTCGCACCCGTCACGTCAAACGGATTTGAGCTCACGAGCCAGACCTTGTCAAGCTGCGATTCCAGGCCCGCTGTCTTGGCCATGAACTTGTATGTGCGAGGATCTGGCTTGAATACTTGAATTGACTCAATGCTCACGAGTTTACCTTGGGGAAACACGTTGCTCGCCTGTGACAGGGAAGGCGATGTCTTCAGTGATGAGGAGAGCATGTCGGCGGTGCCATTGGAGAAGATGTACGGGTCAATAGATGGACTTTCCGCCAACCTCTTGAGCGCATCGTCAACATCTGGGAACGTATCGAGGCCATTGTACGCATTCATCACACGTTCCTCCTGCTCAGAAGTGAACTCGACATCAGTTTCCTTTGTAGCTTGTCGAAATGACCATCTCGTAAGATCGCTAAATGAGCGATAAGTGCCTTTGAATACTATCAGCCATAGTCATGTCTTGAATCATGTTTTACCAACCCATGCTATTGGCGCGCCATGTATATTCGAGCTGATATCTCCTCGCGAGAGTTGCAATTGATTGGGCTTTGTCTTGGCCGTAAAGGTTTGCCAACTCTCCTGCGATTGATGCAGTGGAGAGGATGGTGCCGTAGAGGTCGAATGCAACAACTGTTCGTCCCATTGTATTGGGTGTATAAGATTTGAGTAAAGTTAAACAACTACGAGAGATGCAAGGTTGGCAAGCAACGACAGGCTTCGCGATGGGAATGAATGATGCATGCTCGGGTCCTTAGCTGAGTCATAGACTTGATTGGTGATTAGTGATTGAGATAGTCCAACTTCTGACATATGAATTACGACGTTCATTCATACATAGTTCGGTGCGTCCCTTGCACTAGTAGTCTTTGAAGATTGGTATGGATGTTCAGTCGATAATTTAGCACTATTATTGATTCACTTCATTTCAAACACAAGATAATTACATATAAAGAATTCCGTATTTTCCACTCGTCAGTAGACTGAGTCAAAAAGACTAGTTGGATCTTGGTCCCAAGAGGATCAGTGGTTAAGTATTGGTCTCGGGCGTTGTGTCTAGTTACATTTATCATCCTCAGTGCTCAGGTGCTGCCAAAGCAGAATATCGTTTGTAGTTGTATTAATTTATAATATGCTCAATAGTAATTTCCTGGTCTATACTTCTAATTTTAACAAAACCATTCCAATCAACATCCGCGTTTTATCTCGCAGCCACTGTACTGTCTGAGCCGCTCGTATCGTTAGACAAGACACTGTTTTGTCTATTCCCAGCTCCCTGTTCCTCGTCCTTCTCTCTGGCTTCCTTCTTGTCTTTTGTGGGAGCAAACTTACTTCTGACTCGAATTTGTTTGCCATACTTGTAAAACAAGAACGGAATAACAGCCAGAATAGCAGCAACACCGCCGATAAGACTACCGCCGCCGCCAATGCCGAGGGTGCTGAACATTTGGTTTGTGAATAATGGTGCTGCGGCTCCGCATGCTGATCGAGCAATAGTATTTGCTGCAATAGCTGACGCGGCGTACATGAGGTACACGTCCACGAGATATGTCAGGTAGGCGACGAAGATAAGCATCAGAGACGTAGCAAGGAGTGTACCTGCTATTGTTGGCACAATCCAAGGGACAGAACTGTGTTGACCAGGTTAGCATATATTGTCATGGAATCCATCGAGGCACATGAGGTCTCCAACTCGTGAGCATAAGGCGGATCACTTACTTGTACTCGGCCGACCATGCAAACCAGAACATGGTCACAGCAAAGCCAACACCACCAATCATGGCCAATGGCAATCGATCTTCTGGTTCCATTGCTTTCCCACCTTTTTCAATTTTCTTTCTTCGAATGTGTGTGTCGATTAACACAACAAACCCTCCAATAAACGCACCTGTCGTGACGTTAATATCTGTATACAACCCAAAGCTTTGAAGAGGAACTCACCAATCACGGTTCCAATCAGGGGCAGCTCTCCTACACCGGCATTCCAGCCTCGTTTTTCCTGGAAGACAATGGGATAAATACTGAAAAGCATATACAGCAAAGTGTAAACCACCGACATATAGATGGCACACAGGAAGGAGATGGTATCGAAGAGTATGATGAATGGTCGTGTCAGGGCAACCTTGTACACAGCAGCCAAAGACTGATCAGTGTCTTCGGTCTGGGCCTTGACGTTCTCGTAGCCAGGAATCTTCGCTTTGCGAATTCTTCGAGCCTTTTTAAGAAGAAGCGTTGGGGGGTGTGTCTCGGGGATGGTCAACATGATGACAGCGGTTGCACCACCAAGCCAGAGCAGGACATAGAAACTCCACTGCCAGTCTTTCTTAAGCTCGAGGAAGCCTGCAATTACAGGACCCAAAGCCGGACCAACCCATACCATGGCAGCGAACCCAGCCATTGCATTGCCACGCTCGAGAGGGGACCAAAGATCAGCCAGTACGCCTGGTGCGTTGCTAAGGGGTGCAGAAACGAATGTTCCAGTAAGGAAGCGACCGACGAGAAGTGCGCCGAAGTTGGGTGCCCAGGCACATAGGAAGTTGAAGATGAGGTACAGCGTGAATGTGATGTAAAAGATCCATCGTCGTCCGTATACTTCGCTTAGCGGTGCGAATATGAGCGGTCCGGCGCAGTATCCCAGGAGAAATAGAGTAATGGTTAGGCCTGCTACCAACTCGGACACATGAAAGTGCCTTGCCATGGATGGGAAGCAACCGCTCGGCGAACTCGAGGCAAAGGTGGCATTAAGGACGAGTAGCACAGCAGATAATGTAACGGCCCATCTTCGAGGTGTAGACCAATTCTTGGGGTTCCTTACATCTCCGGGCGCAAAATCAACATAGCCATCCTCGTTCAGGTAAGGAGGGTTTTCATCTTCGAGTTTTGTAGTTCGATAGGGCTTGTTGTTGGCAGATGAGAAGATTCGATGTATAGGCGCCATTGCTGCAATTTAAATTGTTCTTGGCTTTTAATTCCACTGCAAAGCTATGAGAGAGCCAAGACTTAATATATATATATCCCTTTCAGAATAAGGGTCCAAACATTTACAGTACTACGTAGATAACCATTCTCAGCAAATCGATGACTCTTTCTCGCTCCTCTAGCGGCTCGATACTCGTAGGCTCGAGAAAAGATGTTATAAATCAGATCCAGGGTTGTTTTCCTGATCAGCATCCAGCATCACCACTTTCGCTCCACCGCTGTCGTCATATCTTGGGCGTTCTTATAACACCATAGGCTGGAGGACCAAAGACGATTGCCGACTAGCGACTCGCTTTAAGAGCTAGAGGGGAGTTCGCCCTTTCGCGGTTCGGATCACGTTGCCGTGTGACGAATGTCTCGGCCGGCAGGAAAAGTCAAAGGACTTACAAGGCTGGCAACGTTGGCCTTTGTTAACTTGATGCAGCCTGGGTAGGGAAGTAATTTGATGGTGTTGGTGTTGGTGTTGGTGTGATGGTATACGGAAATTGTGTCAACGTTATCGCCGTTTGCTTCGAAATATGTTTCTTAACTCCGCGAAACAAGTGATATTCCGCGGCCGGATGACAGAAAATGCTTCATCATGGTAAATGATCTGCAAGAATAATTGACGCTGAACCCGAACCATCCGGACAGTCTTGGTGTTTTGTAGGTCAACCCTGGCCTGTTGGTCGGTATAACCGGATGTTAAAACTGTGACAAAGATGAAGAAGAATGAAACTCCACGGAAATGGAACCTCTCAAGAAACAGAACTTTAGAATTACGAACAAAGGTCAAACTTGTTGTGTCTTGAACGCAGGTTCATACATACAAAATCATAATAGTGGTACAGGGTAGATAAGTGGCTCCTAGATAACCAAATTCGGACAACAGGGTCCTAACATGACATGGCCCCATTGATCAGCTTTTGCCTGATCTGATTCCGATTTGCATGTGAAATCTAGAGTTATCTCCAGTATCTGGGTCCGCAAATGGCGAGATCTTGCCGGCAAATATGGTGGAAACGTGGTCCCTGACAACTTAAACCAGGGGTATCAACTCAACGACTTATCGCAAGGTAAACAAATGTCTAAGCCGTCGTACGCCCTGATCTTGTCATGGGCTGAGATGTGGTATGTTTTGTCCCAACAAATTGAATGAGTACGTTCACTTGAGAGATAAGAGCTGCATTGGATAAAGGGAGATTTGATGTATTATCTAGAGAATGCGTTTGTCTCTGTTCACGTTTCTGCCTCGTCTCATGCTATGTAGTACTGTATCGGTCCTTTACTAACTTTGCTTCGAGTCCTGGAAAAGCTCTGTTATCAATTAGTTGTCCGTGAGTTGTCGACAATGGCCTATGTAATAGTCATGTCACAGCTCGCCTATGAATGTAATAACAACTGAATACATTAAGTTATATACTGACAGATTGGTTATTAGCCAACCATTCCAACCAGTTTCTCAATACAAATGCTAATAAACTCAGATCATCACGAGCTTAATATATACAGTACCAAGGTAAATCAATACACGTATGAATTAATGCAATATCACGTCAACGTGCTTCTCAGCTGCAGTCAATGGAATGATCTGTCTGCAATTGGATGCTTCCCCACAATCCAAGCTCGATCTGGGCGTTTTAACCCCTGACAGCTCCGCTAGAGCTACCGTGACCCTCCATCCATTCGTTCCCCTCCCGACAGCAACAAAGGGAACGAACCTAAGGGACACGAAGCAAAGCTTCAGCTCCAACTCCAGCTCCCAAGCTCCCTTCCGCTCTGCATTAGCTTGTGAGAAAAGTCCTAAACAAGGACGCAACCTTGTGCTCGAAAAATTTATAAAAGATACATATACATTTCTCATCTAAAATTTATGCTGCGCCCCATGTGTCTTGCGTAGGACAGATACGTACCTCTCTTGCCTCAAGGTACTACAGACAAACAAACCTTTATTGTCCAAGGACTTTCTACAATGGAACGGACTATCAAACTGAAGGAGCTGCAGGAGCTGCAGGACTTGAACCCCCTGTTGTCCAGCGCATGCGCATTGGGCGCGTATGCGGTATATTCGTAGTTTTTATCCACATTGAGACCACAGGGCTCAACTCTATGATCCTTCTATCGTCTCATTCGGCAGGCTTAGACATTATCCTTTGGATACTCAATGACGTCGACCACTTATAGACTCACCCGAACCACCCGACAATACCATTCGCTATTGTTGCGCCAAGACGAGACAAGACGAGACACGGCAGCTCGCACATGAACGAGAGCATTTGTTTATTATTGCGTGGTTGTCCTAATTCTTAATATCCAGCATTTCTTCTCTTCTCTTCTCTTCTCTAGTTTACTGCACTTAACTCAAACATCTTCACCAGCGTCATCCAACTAAGCATCTGACACGGACAGACCCCTCCTCCGACTCCGACTTTACCTATTACTACTACTATACTAGTTATACCCCAAAAACACAACACGTATGATCCCCACGGCCGACCCCATTCTCTCTCTCAACCCTGAGACCTTGCCCCCGTCAGCTTTGCACATGCTATCGCTGTCGCCCAAGGCAATGCATAAGATGCCCGCCATCTCCAGCCCACTTGTCTCTCCAAACGCTATTCCTCCTCGCACCTCGAGTAACGGCGTCCCGACCACTCTTAACACGACCCCAACCAAATCCGTTCTGCGCCCTGTCCCCGAAGGCGACTGGTTGAGCCAGAAGCAGGCTTCTGCAAAGACGCAGGTCGCAAACCCTGGCTACGGCATCATGACAGCTCCCAATCCACCTCCCGACCCCGAGCGCTACGCTCACGAGGATCTCGAGTTCACAGCTACGCGCTCCTGGAATAATGACAAGGAAAGCGTTGTCCGTGGACCTTACGACTATGTCATTAGCCATCCTGGCAAAGACTTTCGCGCCCAGTTGATTGGCGCTTTCAATGCTTGGCTCGACGTGCCCGCACCGAGCCTCGAGGTCATTACCCGCGTTGTTGGTATGCTACACGAGTCTTCGCTCCTCATCGATGATGTACAAGATTCTTCCGAGCTGCGCCGTGGCTTTCCCGTTGCACACAACATCTTTGGTGTCGCCCAGACCATCAACTCGGCCAACTATATATACTTTGTTGCTTTGCAAGAGCTTCACAAGCTCAACAACCCAGAGCTAATCACCATATTTTCCGATGAGCTCGTCAACCTCCACCGGGGCCAGGGAATGGACCTGTTTTGGCGAGACACCCTAACCTGCCCTACCGAGGAGGACTACCTCGAAATGGTCGGCAACAAAACGGGCGGTCTTTTCCGTCTTGGTATCAAGCTCATGGCAGCAGAGGCCAACGGTCCTACGGACTGCGTGTCCCTTGTCAACTTGATTGGCCTCATCTTCCAAATTCGCGACGACTACATGAATCTGTCGTCCAAAGAGTATAGCCATAATAAGGGAATGTGCGAGGATCTGACCGAGGGCAAGTTCTCGTTTCCCGTTATCCACAGCATCCGCTCCAACCCCACAAATCTCCAGCTCATCAACATTCTCAAACAAAAGACCACGGACATCCAGGTTAAGCGATATGCCGTTTCCTACATGGAGTCCACCGGCAGTTTCGAGTATACCCGAAAAGTCGTCACCGTTCTCATCGAGCGAGCCCGCAAGATGGCTGAGGAGCTTGATCAGGGCCGCGGCAGCACAAAAGGCATCCAAAAGATCCTCGATAAAATGGCCATTCCCTAAATTCTCGCGACTTGTTTACTCTTTTCTCCTTTCCTTTTGTCACATTATGGGTACCGATTTGATGTATTATGAGCGGAGTGCACATAGAATGATCTGGCAGGAGCCAGAAATATCTGATGACCCCCAATTTTGCCATTACAGCAGAGACCTGTTGAGCACGATACCACTTGGGTTCTGGAGATGATCTTGCAATCAGCGTTGGATTCGGTATGCAGTTTTTGTAGCCCTGCCAATTGAGAGCGAATCAAATAATTAATACTTAAACTCTTGGTTATGTTTTGATTCGTGTGAAGTCAATACTATTCTTCTCGGCTCCAGTCGTACGGCCTCTCCCATTACCCACCAATTATCAACGCCTTATGTGAATAGCCAAATGCTAGTATTTAATAGTACGGAGACGATGGGAATCAATTCGGCTGCACCGGAGCTGCTCTACGCTTTACCAGTCTGACCCATCGTCGTCGTCTCCAATCTCCTCTCCTGCCACTGCCATCTTCATTCTCCTCCCAGCTTGGCCTAGGTGCAGCTTTCTGCTTTCCCTTGTCGTTGACAGGAAGGTCCACAACACCAGTGCGCTCATCTCGTTCATCCCAGATATCATAGACCCAACGCTCACCTTCTGTCTCAACTTCGACACCTGTAATGATGCGCTCTTCAACCCACTCGCGGCTCCAGAGATCTAGTGCCCATTTCTTCTCACTCCACTCCCATCCCTCAGGAGGCATAACATCCTCGAAAAACCGTGCACCTCGAGGTCGTTCTCCAGCAATACGGGGTTGTGAGAGGGGGTCATAGGGAGAAGGGCAGAATAACCAGGGCTCCCACTCACCCCCACCAGAGGTTTTGCGCTGCAGTTCGAATATTTCGACTTCGCGCGTTTCAGGACTCGTGTCAAGAATGATGTCTGACTTGGTCCAGTTGTCCAGCCATGATTGTGCTTTGGCCTCTTGCGGCTGTAGGTGCTCGCGATGAGCAGCGGCAAGTAGGCGGGCAACGTGTGGATGACCCATACCAACGATGGCCCATCCGCCCACAAGAAAGATGATCCGCCAAGGGAGAAGGTGAGCCGAAACAGTCATGAGTATGCCGCCCACTGTGAGAAACAAGAAGAGCGTAGAACTCAGCGCCTCATCGCTGAAATTCGTAACGGGTACGAGTAGAGCGACGACCTGGTCATGTCCCCGACTAAAGTCATCCATGCAATTCTGTAGATCACGCATGTTTTTAAAGAAATCCTTGCTGAGCTCCTTGACCGGCCGTACCGTTGCCGCAGGCGCTAAAGGTGGCCCTTGGGGAGAATAGCCAACATTCTGTTCACTTGATAGTGTCCCTTTTGGCGGCGCCGGGTGTCGTGCCATGAAGGCGGGGATAAATATGCCGATTAGAAGCACGGCAATGGGCAGCACGAAGAGAAGATACGGATCTAGACAGACGAAGCTATAGACGGCGAGGAGTGAGAGGGTATGCGACGCCTGTTTCCAGGACAATATGCGTTCAAGGCGAGCCTGAAACTTGAAGACGACACCTATTCGGGCATTGAAACGGCGGAAGTTGTAGGACATTGTGGAAATATTGAAGTTTGGTCTCTCGGTTTGAGTGGCTGTCTGCTCGTCGCCCACAAAGTGGACGTCGTTCTGGTCGTCGCCATCGGTAGGTATAACTTGCTGCAAAAGTCTATCTCGCCGTTAGTTGGAGTGTTTGGCACTGAAGTAACTCAGGATGCCCAGCATACTTTTCTACCAAACGATCTTGTATGCTAGCTTTTTGACGAATGGCTGCGAGGCCTCCACGTAGGCCCGTTTTCTGAGAAGGAGTTCCTGACCCTGAAGGCAAATTCGAAGGAGAGTTCGAGTCGGCACCAGTAACGGACGTCTTGTCATCATCGCCATCATGGCCGCCGCGACGCCGACGAGAGTCCTCGGGAGAGTCAAGACCCCGCCCTGTGGCCAACATCTCTGCAGTAAAGTCGTCCATGAGGTCTCAAGACATAATGCGAGCGTACAACATCGGATGGTGGAGGTTTCAAAGGGTTGGTAACTGGGGACTCCAGATGGCCGTCCCGCGTGGAGGTGTCACGGCACGATCGCGGGCGCGCATGTGACACTGAGTGACATCACCTTTGGGCCAAATAGCTGGGACCACACCTAAGCTTAGTCTTGTGCTACACTTTAGCCAAAGCCCCGTGACAATTGGACTTCTGGAAGAGGGGGGAAAAAGGTACATAGAGGCTAGTCCGAGTAGAGAACGGCATATCTATTTAGAAGCATAGTAAATCCTTATTTGCTAGTAACCCTCCATGTTCATGATGGTATTCAATGTGGTAAAGCGTTGAGCGGCCCGTGGCGCTTTGAAGAAGTCTGTAAAAGAAGAGGCAATAGATCGTCTCGTTTAGTATCTACTTAGCGATGGTCATTTGGCCTGAGGCAGTCAAGGAGATGGTAGCACAATCCATGCGGGAAAATATGAATAACAATGGGCTTTTGTGATACTTTGATATTGATATTACGGACACAAATTAACTATTTTTCATCCTTTGCGTGCCCATGTTTGTTTACCCCACACCCACCCGGCAGACAAAACGACCCTCGTTATTTCGGGTTCATGCTTATTAGCGTGTTCAGGCATTGTGACAGATTTGAAGATCAAGGGTGCAGTAGTATAGGTAGTTAATACCTAACTTCCATATATGTGAAACCCAATTTAAGTGCCCTGCCAATATACCCAACAATAATAAGCAACGACCAGCAATCCATCTCGCAAAGCATCGTGCATGTTCAGTGAATGACTGTGTCCTGTGACGACGGCAACTCATATATCACATATCGGATGCCTAGGTACTAGATAGTTAGACAAACTATCTCTTCCTCTGCATCAATCAGCCGCGCCCGGCTGCGGGGCGGTCAGGTTCTGCAGACGGCAAAAACACAACAAAACGCGACTTGAGATGCACATTCAAATCCTTGGTGTTTGGCAGGACAACAATGCATAAGGTAAGGTACTGACAGCAGCCTCAATAGGATAGACCAGGTTTATTGGACTGGAAACAATGCGTTGGTCGAAATCCATACGGATACCTAGTTACAGGACCTAGGTATTGTGTGTTGTTCAACGAATACCATCGCATCCGTATGGGCTATGGCCCTATCGGCTGGGGATGCCCGAGAAAGGTCCTGCCGGAGCACGGGCAATGGGTCTTGTAGGTCCTTCAAATCCAAGACACGACTCAATCCTTGTATTCACTCTGAAGTGGCTGGCCTGAGCGGGAGGCTTAATGAAGATGACATCGGTCAATTTATCAAAGGGGAGTCTTAAAACTTGGCAACCTGGTTGCGAAACAGCGTTATATTGGTAGACATGTCGTTTCGAGACCCCAGTTATCCGACCTTATCTCAAATTGAATACGGATATCTCCCATGGATGTCAACAACATCCGAATACAGCCTATAATCAAAGTGATTGCTAGCGGTAGTAAGCAATAGTTAGTATTTCGCGCCAGTGCCCGTTGATGCGTCAACCGGTTCACGCGTATACACCACTCGGCACCATGTGGTATGGTTGGTACATAGTAACATCACGATGCCGCTGCAGTATCCACCGTTGCAAATCTTCCACCCAGAATCACCGACGGCGCCACTCGCTATCGGCTAGATGTGCTTGGGAGACAGGGTAGTTAGCTATGGACGAAATGTGATGACGATAAACCACGACACTGACGGGGAGAGTGTCGCCCAATCTAGAGTATAATTGCGGTCTTAATGCGGAATCGGGCTGGCATTCCACAGCAAGAGAAAAGAATGCCTCATCTCTC
This sequence comes from Fusarium transvaalense, assembly GCA_013623685.1. NCBI lineage: Eukaryota > Fungi > Ascomycota > Sordariomycetes > Hypocreales > Nectriaceae > Fusarium > Fusarium transvaalense. The sequence continues at coordinate 42,774 of JABFFG010000183.1, forward strand.
TAAACGGACAAATAATGATGATTGACGTTCCTTCATATCTGCATCGCGGGTTCGAGGGAGGCTAATAAGGTAAGGGGAATTACTGTTAAGGTACCGCGGATTAGCTTGCATATGGTGAGGATACTTCTTGATGGCGGCAGAAATAGTCCGTATAGATGTACCTCACATTGACTAAAATGGCGGTAAAAGACATCCATCTTTACACCTAGGGACTGCAGGTATGGAACATCCATCCACTCTACCAGTAGGTAGTAGCTAATTCAGGGACCAATCTCCCAGCTTCAACATCCAATCATGCCATCTTTTTTTCCGTGTCAAGGTCCACCGCTTAACTGTCCAAGTGCCTACTAACCTAACCGTGATACATCTACCTTCTTTACAAGGTCCCTTTCGCCAATATCAGCCTCTCAGACGTCTTGGTTCTCACACTAAATTGAAAGATGCCCGCTAAGGTGGCTCTCTAAAAACCACTGGTCAAGGGCCCCCTAGCTTTAGCATTCATAGAAGTCTTTCATCCCCATGCTCTCCCCCCCTTCCGGAACTGCCTGTGGCCACTTCTGACAGCGAGTGAGGAAAGACCATCCCATCCTCTCCATCTTTCTTTCCATCTCATCTTAGGAAAGAGAAAAAAAAAAAAGGCAGCCAACATCCTTGCCTTACCTAACCTGCCTCCACTACTGGAACCCGTCTTAACGACTCCATCTTTTTTATCCATCTCCATCTCGCATCTTACTGTACCATCCCTTTCTTGGGGCGCGCCCACCGCAATCAATCACTCTGGGTTCCATCCATCTATCTAGCTGAGAGTCCATTCGAGTGCATTTTTGTTTCGCCCGTCACCGACCGCCCTCACTCATTGTTTGCTCTCCTGCATCTCAACACTTTTGTCCGTTCCGGAATGAGGTAGCCGTTCGAATGCGCTCAGCTCCCTGACCGGACTGAGTCTGTGCTAGCGACCCCGTGAAATCCACCTCCGTCGCATTGCCAGCCACCCCTCGACCGGACCCTATGAGCCGCGAGCACAAGGCACCTGCTGGGCCTCGACCAGCCAACTTTTCTCCAACGCGACTGTGAGCATTTTCATCTTTCTCGTTTGTGTTTCTACATTTGACTCGATGGTCCATGCTTGTTATGGTCTATCATCATCCAAACCTTTGTCGCCTTGCACTTCCTTGCACATGGCCAAGCTGACCTTGATCCCTTTGTGACAGGGGCAAAACCACCAACGCTCAGCCTCGACCACCTCTACCCTCGACGAATCCTGGCTTTGCCTCCGACGATCCAATGCTCAGCGCAACTCCTTCTAACAACCATTCTCTTTTTTCTTTCAGTAGGGATGGGGAACCAAATCAATTAAACGATTCGACTGCGTCTTTCGACTTTTTGCCGTCTGTCAGTTTTGACGATCTGCAGAGCAGTATCGAATCTGCTTCAACAGACTTCAAACTCACCCAATTCCCGTCCCCCACCGGTGAAGGGGCTATTCTCGATACCCACGGAGCAGATGACACCAGCATGTCTTCCCGTCCTCAAATAGCTCCGTCTTCGAATGGTGCTGCCACTCGCCCTGTCATCCAGTCCAACACTCGACCCGCCCGATCAGGTTCACTCCTGCGCCGACCTAGTAACTCTATCAGACAGCCTACCGGTGCCACTGGTGTGTCGGTCCAGACTGAAGTTGCAAACGGGCCAGGCACTGCACGTTCTCGCCGGCAGAGTCAATATCCTCCCGTATCTAACGCTGCCGGGACCAAACCTCCCCGGAAATCAATCGGTCCCGGAATCATTAGCGATGGAGAGTTTGGGTCTCGTCCTGCTCAGAAGAGACGGCCCAGTTTATATTCTGAAGGAGCACCTGTTGGCTCTGCCAGAGCTTCCATGGATGCTAATCCGTCATGGCTGGAAAACACAACAAGAAACTTCTCCAATTCGAGGGCCGCCAAAGCTAAATCAGTACAGCCGCCACCACGTTCGAATCAGGCAAACCTGGGTCTCGGCAACACCCTGACCCCGGAGCAGAATAGACACTCAACTCTTGCCCCACGATCGCCGCGTGTTGGGGGTCGGTTGAGCACGCCGTCATCCACCAACAAGAGAGTCTCCATGATGCCTGGTGCCCACCACTCGTCGCACGCGACAGGCCTCGGGGCAAGGACAATTAGTCCTACTGATACAAGGAGAATGAAACGTATGTCCACGATGCCACAATCTATGAGTCTTGGTCAGGTGTCAACACCTCTACCTCCACCACCAGTGTCGATGAACAACCAGGTAGAAAGGGCTGAATCGAAATCACCTTCGATGATACCAAGAAGGACTTCTGGTACTCCATCGTCCTCGCGAACTACCCCGGATATGCATCGCAAGTCCTACAATTCTGTCTTATCAGCCACCTCTTGCTTGAGCATAAATTCTGCAAGGACGTCGACCGGGTCTCTGCAACGTATATCTACCTCGTCATCTACGTCACGCCTGCCTGCACCGAAACACACCACAGTACACAACCCTATGCCAGCCGATGACGATGAATATGTACCTCCCGTCCCCGCTATACCAAAGGCATACGAGTCTCCTAAGGACTCGCCCGCGGACACTTACTTTATGGAAAAGAAGAAGACGGCACTCGGTAACATGGATGCTATGGGTACGAATTCGAACCCAACTGGCGTCATATCGATGCCTGTCTTTCCTGAGCCTACAAAGTTGCAGAGAAAGCCGAGCGGTCCAAGGAGTTACGTCCCGACGGTCGCCGCTGAACCTGATAACAAGGCTACTCCTCCAAACAAGCGACACCTGCAACCATTACGACTACCGCCAATCAATCTGGGACCTTTGAGCACGCCAACAACTAACAAAATTGCCGCCTTACAGGATCACAATAGTGTGGACAGGCATGAGACTCCCCCACCACCCCGACATGTACTAAAGACACCAACGACCCCGATGACAGCTTCCAAGAGTTCTTTCTTTGCCAAGACTCGTCACGGAGATACTCCTGAGCTCCCATCTTTGAGGAGCAGCTCAGTCCACCACACCCATCTCACTCCCACGCCCCCTGATGCCAGTTCAACCGAGTCCTCGTTGGCTTTCAAGGAGCTCGACCACAAACAAAGCATGTCGCCCTTCTTGTCGTCTTCTCTGCCCAAGGGGGGCGCAGACCACGGTTTCCTGAAGAGATCTAAAACGGGTGCTGATTTCATGACAACGGACGCGAGCATATTCCAAGATCAAACTCATCATAAGCCTGCAGGCCCTCGAGCCCAGAAAGACGCCGAATCCACCAACTCCACAAACTCCAAATCTCCTCCCCCCGAGCCTACACCCGAAGAACCGCAAACTCCATCTTCCATGAGCTCTATCCGACGAAAGCTCAGTCTCTCCTGGAAGCGAGGGAATTCCAAGAGTAACATCACCGCCCCTGGAGATGTTCTTGACAAGGCACATGCAAAGCAGTCCGAGGAACCTATGCCGCCTCCCAGAATCCCAATCTCAGCTACTCTCAACAACCTGTCCAGCGTCAAGCAAGCCAGTCCATCACCGAATTTGAAACAAGCTCCTGGCGGTTATCTCGATACAAGGAGACGAAAGAGTTCGGGCGGAAGTCTCAATGGGTTCATTTCGCACGACAAAACCAAGAGCGAATCTTGGACGGCGAAAAAGTCTGTCCCTGATCCCTCAACAATGCCTGTCAGCCGAAACACCTCTGTCATGCAAAAGATTCTTCGCCCTCGGAATTCCTCTGGCTTGGCAAAAGGTCCCGACTCTTATTCCGCTGATCTCGATAAGGATGATATAGCAGCCGAGGAGGAAATGGCCAAGCTGGGTTCTCGACGTAAGGAAACAGACGTTGCTGCTAGAACCTTGGATGCGCTCAAAAAGCGAGCGACGCCAAAGGAACGAGTCGGCGCTCATGAAGCCATTCGTATTGCCATGCTCAACATTTATGAGAGAGGCGAGATTGTTGATTACACCGATGTCTTCTTCTGTGGAACACAGAATGCACACAAAGTGGTTGGTGATCTTCAATCAGATGCACCCAACTTCGGCTACGATGATGAGCGTGGAGATTATACTATTGTGCCTGGAGATCATCTTGCATACCGATATGAGATCATTGATGTTCTCGGAAAAGGTAGTTTTGGACAAGTCGTCCGCTGCATCGATCACAAAACGGGTGGTTTGGTGGCCATCAAGATCATCAGAAATAAGAAGAGATTCCATCAACAAGCTCTTGTCGAGGTCAACATCTTGCAGAAGCTTCGTGAATGGGTAGGCCAACCCCTTCACCTATTCAGTTATATTTCGCGCTAACTCCTCATAGGACCCAAAGAACAAACACAGCATGGTCAACTTCACGCAAAGTTTCTATTTCCGTGGCCATCTCTGTATTTCCACAGAACTGTTGGATATGAACCTTTACGAACTTATCAAGGCACACGCGTTTAGAGGTTTCTCTATCAAGATCATTCGACGCTTTACAAAACAGATTCTCAGCTCACTCAATCTTCTCAAGCAACACAAGGTCATCCATTGCGATCTCAAGCCAGAAAACATCCTCTTGCGACATCCTCTTCACGCAGAGATCAAGGTCATCGACTTTGGCTCCAGCTGTTTTGAAAACGAGAAGGTGTATACATATATCCAGTCACGGTTCTATCGATCGCCCGAGGTCATTCTCGGCATGACTTACGGCATGCCCATTGATATGTGGAGTGTTGGCTGCATTTTGGCAGAGTTATATACCGGTGTTCCCATTTTCCCGGGAGAAAACGAGCAGGAACAGCTTGCATGTATCATGGAGGTATTTGGACCTCCTGAGAAGCACCTGATCGAGAAGAGCACTCGAAAGAAGCTGTTCTTTGATTCAATGGGCAAGCCCCGCCTTACAGTGTCTTCCAAGGGTCGCAGACGTCGCCCTTCCTCCAAGACCTTATCGCAAGTACTCAAATGTGACGATGAGGTATTCTTAGACTTTTTGCAACGTTGCTTGCGCTGGGATCCTGAACGACGACTTAAACCCGAGGATGCGATTCGGCACGAGTTTATTACTGGGCGTAAGATGGCTGTTCCTCGTATGCCACCGACCCGCGAATCATCACCTATGAAGCGACACAACACTATCTCCACTCCACGACCTCTCCCTGACCCCCCTGGTACTGCTGCTAAACCTCTCGGATCCTTGCGATCTGGTGCTAGCCCTCACAAACCAGTTTCTGGCCCTGTTCGCAAAGCTTCAGGACAGATGGGACCCGTCAGCTCCATGCCAACTAAGCGAACCAGCGCCGGTACGACTGGGATTGCACAAGGGGCAAGCGGCTTACCTCGAGCTGCCGGCAGGAGCGTGAGCGCAAAGCAAGATCTGGCCGCTGCTGGTGCAACGGCTGCTATGAGTCGACGATCATAGTTTCTATTTTAGAAAATTCTTTTTCATGACGATTGGAGTTCAGGCTGTGTCGAGCATTTTCTTTTCTGTTTTTCAACCTGGTGCGCCATTGGGTAACCCTTACACTGCGCTGTGGCGCTACTTGTGACGATAAAAACCTTTCTCCTTACAACAACATGATTGCATCACTACAACTAGGGGCATTGAGGGGCGCAGAAGGAGGAAGACACATTTGTGGCATGATGAATCATCTCAATTATTTATTTCAAAACTCGTGATCGGACACGCAGTGACTGGAGAGGTTCGCTTTGCGGTTGTCTTGTGGTGGGTTGCGTGGGGGCAAGTCGTGTCACGGAAGACCACGGCTAGTGAGTCAAGTAGCTTGGAATTGGGACTTTGGCCCATTGAAGCGTGTATATCACGAGATTTGACGACTGTTTCAACTCAACTCGATAGATGTCGTTGTCCGTATTGAATCGGAGGGTTATAGAAGTATAGGAGCTGACAAGAAGGAGCGGTCATTGCAAGTACGACTATGCACCAGCGAGCCATTCAGGCATCCAAACAGCTTTACACACACATAATGGAATACTCGAGACTAGGTTCGCCATCCGCTGTTGATTCTTGACTGAGGCCTCCCCTATGATGACGAGAACGATTAGTGACTGTTCAGAAGCCGCAAATCTGTACGACGTCAGATGCTTATTTGATCTTCAGATAGCTGGAGTCTAGATGCTCGAAGGATGGTGCAATTTCGAGAAACGTCGGCGCAGGTGCTGATCAGCCTTACGCCTTATGATGTTGGACAGATCACGGACCACGTCGAGGATCACGGCAGCGCCAAAGGTCAAACCGAGGGACGCGAAACTCGGCGGCAATACTGTGGTAGGAAGTTCCTGTAACGGTTGGTCCTTTGCTAACTGTAAGCGGTGACATCTTTCTTTAGATGGAGACAGAGGCAGTGGAGAGTTTGTGACTGCATCGATAGACAGCCGCGGCGTCAAACAATCCAGATGATGGTGCAGGGAACTAGGATTCTCGACCCGTGGTTTAGGTCCCGGTAAGTGGGAAATATGACAGTCAGAAAGAGCGGGAAACATGATGATTGGCAAATACACAGTGCAGGGTCTGCTTATGACAAGATTAGCAACGGGTCCTGGCCGAATATGGGATCTTACACCCGCTGCAATACGTAGCCTACAGAAGACTACATGTGTACCTGGCATGCTTCTTCAGTCTATTGATCCAAGGCAGACTGATGCCCAGGACAAGTGTCTAGAAGAAGAATAGGAAGGGAAGCACGAGGGTGGGTCATCCGGATGCCTTGCGTCCGCCCGCAACAAGTACAGTATAAGTTTTTTGGGTGTAGAATGGTTTCTGCAATAGCACAGATGAGGACTAGAAGTTGTCATGATATGGCCGAAAAGCATCATGTAAGTCAAGTTTCTCCGCCGGCGACTCCGGGACGAACAACGGGGAGCAAGCCACGGCGGGAGGCGCAGCCGATGGGGCATGCAGTGGCCCCTCTCCGCGCTCCGATTATTGGACGCCGGCCGCCGGATGAACAGGGGGGCTGACCCATTCCCCCATAGACTACAAGGTTGTTCAATAAGTTCTGTGCAAGGCTGAAGGACCTCTGTCATTGTGCAACAGGAGTGTGAGGTCATTGAACCCTCCATCATGACAGTAGCAAGTTATCAAGGCCATTATGGGCAATTGTAAATTGGCAAAGGTGTGTGAGGAATTACGAGGTGACGATACTGTAACAGCACTTGATCACCAGACGACATGGAGAGCTTTCTAGCAACTTGACAGCCTGTACAGCAATGTCATTCTTTAGGCAGACAAGACACAAATGACTGTTACCATGGACAAATGGGGAGATCCAACCTTCGTTTGTACTCTTCCGTAGTTCTCCCCGAGCCTTCGACATCGGCGTCTAACTGGACCTTGACCAGCCAGTCACCGGCTTTTCCTATCTGCATATTATCTTCAACAGGGGTTTTCTTGATGCCTGTTTAGATATGACTCTTTGTCTCCATCGCATGGAAACTTCTTACTGCCGTATCCATTAGTTTCAGGTTCTTTGGGACTCAGCCGATGCATGACTTTACTATTTGCTACTCTACCGAACAAGTGGTCCATAGTAGCAACAACAGTCAATGAACACCGGATGATAAGCAGGATCGAAACGTACCTGAGACATGATTCCCAATCAGGCGCAATTAGTTGTCACTAAACCAATTGGACATCATTTGTCAAAAGATGGTGTCTTTGGCAAGACATGTGAACGGCAACGGTCTGTCAGTGTGGGGGTACAGTGAGACATTTGATAATAGGTTAATGGTACTCGAGAACGCAATGAGCAATTTGAAGCAGTGAGAATTTGCTACTGCATAGTAGCATTGTACGTGCATAACAACCGGCCTGATGCAAAACTTTGTGTAACTCTGAGACATGTACCATCCATTTCCTCCAGTGACAGTTTTGGTAGCTTTGAGCATTGATGGAATTTTAATTTAGAAGGCTTGTTTGTCTTGTGAGGCCTCGTTGTCAGCAAGTTGATATCAGAGCTCACGTGAGGCATGCACCCTTTCCAGGCTGTCAGGTGTCAGACTTCCTATTTGCAGCGGCAGACAACATTGTGCCCCGTTCCAATAAGAAGGTCTTGTCGAGTAAGACATAATGCAAGGAGTAGTAAAAAGGCTCGGAAACTTGCCAGCAATATCAGCAAGGCATGTCAGAATACTGTGTGCGAAAATAAGAAGACATGCTGGAGTATTCAGCATGTCGCCAATGCAAGTATCAAAGTGCAAAAAATGAAGATGAAATGGCCTTCTGGTGAAGACAGGTAATCCTGGTATAATGCTCGAGAATATTCCAGGGCTGAGGTAGTGCTGCATGTCAGTTGCACCGGAACGCCGTGCGACAGGTCTGATCAGGGTACTGTCAGTTTCCAGTGTCTTGGTCGTGGAGGGAAGCCACAAGAAACCTGGCACATTTGAACACATCCGTGACAGGCTATCGAAAGCAAGACCTCTTTCCAGGAACAAACTTGTTCAGATCTATTGGTTAATTGTTATTTATTTGGAGGTTTGAAAAAGATCAACAAACCATAAATCAGCCCGTTAAACATTGATGTACGGATCGACAAATTTTGACAGCCAACACTGTATGAGCGCATAAAAAGACACCTGCTGTTCAACAAGAACGGTGAAGTCGGCGAGCAAGCAAGGTGAGCGAGCAAGCATTGCCAAGACTGGGGGTTGATGCAGACACAGCCTTACGATTGACAGGGGGCCTAGTTAGTTGCTAAGACCGTCAGCATGTTGCTGGGGTGGTGCTGACGAAATGCGGTCCCCGAACTGGTCTGTTTCCAGTATTTCGCAGTTTGCGGGCAACACTTGACGGGTTGTATGTGCTGGTATATCTCGTCTTTTAGAGATATATGAATACAGATCTAGCAAATCGATAGCGCAACTTTGAGCCAGTTCGATTTGTCCTCCTGTTGTGGTCGAAGGATGCATGATCGCCGCTCTGATATCATAGAACTCATCACGATGTAATGATTGATAGATGGCGGGAGCGAGAGTCGTGAGAATTAACCCCTGCGATTCTAGGCTCGCTTGCCCGTAGCTTCATGACTCTAAATTCAGGTCGTGGCTTGTCCAACTGTGGAATTAGCTGGGCATGAAACGGGAAACAAGAAACAAGAAGCCGAATCAGGTTCCAGGGGCACGCAGGTAGCCCCTACAGAGCCTTATTAGATTCGAACTACTCCAGTGCCCTAGCATCGGGACGTTTGGCCGCAGGAAGGCCACCCAAACATCTCAATCCCTCCATCGTGGTTCACCCACCACCACCATAAGTGCCGAGCGACAAGGGTCTGCGCTGAGAAACGGTCCTGGAAGTGACGTTGGAACATGTTGGTACTGTGGGATTATACAGTAGAATCCGAATCTGGTCCCTTTTCTCTTTGGTTAGGAATTTTTGAAGACATAAGCAAATACTCAGCTGGTCTCTTCTCTAGGTAGGCAAGGCAATCCAGGCATCAGTCCTTGGCCTGTGGCTGCGCTCCTGCTGTCACTGATCAGTCAGTCACTCTATGTTTCAAAGTCCCCATCGTATTGCGTAGAATGAAGAAGAGGACGAAAAAGACCCGAAGATTGTTACTCGTTCAAGAGCGGCGATGCGAGAAAATAGTAGAGCTCTGCCTGATCTGCCTGCCTCAGTGGAGGCACGTGTGCTGGGGTTTCATTCCTACAATTCGGCAGGTGTAACTGGCACTTAATTTTCGATGGGCAAGAGCTGGGCGAACCATTGCCTCGAATGACTAACATCCCAAAGTTCCTACTATTTTGACGCTATTTTCTCCACGACCTATTTACGCATACCCGTCCATACCTACTATCTAGTAGTAGGTAGTAATTATGGGGTTTGTCTACAATGCCTATCCGTACACTTGCAACACACACCATCATCGTCAATACCAACACGCCTTTTACGCCCTTCACTATGGGGTCTAGAACCTCAATTATTTACATGTTCAATTGCTTCTTGTCCCATCGGACTGACGTCATAAATCTGCCTTCTCGTATCAAAGCTGATTAGTGGTATTTCTTTATACACTCTGACACTACAACATGGTTGCTGGCACATGTTCTCGCAGCCCTCCTCGGTCGCTGGAAGAAGTCGTCCCATGTTATTTCTTACATGCATTGCTATGATGGTAGTGTACCATGCTATAGAGTGGAATCCGATGCATTTCAACTGTTGCTATTGCATCACATCACTTCCACGCCCTGTAACCCTCCCCTTCAGCCCTGCTGCAGGTCAATTCAACCTCCCTGTCTCAGACCAATGGGTGAGATGACTCTTCACGCCGAGCCCGCCCATCTCGAACAGGAGCGGAACTGCTTCCTATGGAAGGACTGAGGATCGGTCGCCGCCTTTTTTTTCTTCCACAAGGTGTTTGTACCGACCTACAGGACTCTTTTCCCCCTGCCATGGATCCCAATTGGACCCCTGCCCTATCGATGCGGTACGGTACGGGTACCCAGGCTCATTCTTCCCACACACATTGCGCTGCGCCTTGAGAACAAGCCCGTGCGTGCTCTGGCAGTCTCACTCAAAAAAAAAATAGTCTATGTTTGTGATGCTTGGTCTTTCGGGACAAGCAACACCCGATAACACAGAATAGATCAGGGTACAGAGAAACTGACACACAAAGTCCTAAAGAGCTATAGCCTCCGAGACAAGAGAGCCCCCAATTTCAAAGATCCATCCAACCCCCCTCCCCCTCCAAGCCCAAGGCATCTTTGGTGGTTGTGGGTCTGCACTATTCCATGCCTGCAATAGACGCGCTCAGCCTTTGTCACCTGTTAAGACAGTCAGATTGAACTTGCGGCTATCGCTCTCACGCACTCTGACTGGCGTCTCTGGCGTCACTGGTGCCTTGACGCAAATCCTGGTGGTGTTCTTTGAGAAGTGCTTCTGTCAAGTAACCCCCCCAAATCGGGGAGTGTCGCTATGAACTTCAACACTCTCTTCCAGGCTGCAAGCAGGCCTATAAGGCTGCGATGCCTCTTCTGAAGCCAATGCTCTTATTCTCACTTCCTATCTTTTTATTCACGACATTCATAAAGCAAGCGCTTCTCCATTGATATCTGGCTGTCTCGTTCACAAACTTCATCTCCTGTGCTTTACTCTCTGCCCTCGTGGCCAACGACCTACTCATCTCGACGAACCTTTAACTAAACCATCTACAACCTTTTACATCCTTGTACCAACACCACCAGGCCAACACTTTTCGACCCAACACTGCAACCATGTGTTATCAACTTGTCGAACTCTATTCGGGTTGCCGATGCCCCTACTACACACACGCTATCGACCGTTGCGCAGCATATGGCCGCCCTGGTCATCCTATCCAGCAGCGAACGATACTCGTCGGTTATCTCTGCTCAGCACACTCGAGCCATGGCGCCCAGTACGCATTACCGCACAGCTACTCCGACAGTGGCTACCACAGTAGCTACTCAAGCTCAAGGAGCTATCGATGAACAATTCTGTCTACGGCAATGAGTTCTCACTCTCCACGGCTGGTCCTGTTCAATATCGACGATTGGGTCGCCTACTTGATCTCGTTCAACCCATCGCAGCTCTCCTCTTTATTAGCGGGGCATTTTCGTTGCATTCATGGTGCTCCAAGCGAGTCTCGTTACTAGACACTTTTCTTTTTTTACACACTCCATGGCTCCAAGGTCGCCATGGGTGTTCACTAGCCTTGTCTTATCGATCACTCATTCCGTTACGAGGATACAAAAACGTCGCTGAAGACTCGGGAATGAGATACGATTCTTCCTTACGGCCTCTCTCCTTAACGCCTCAAACGTTCCCCACTTGCTCGTCGGATCGGGCATTCTTCGACAGTCGGAAAAAACCTCTCATCTCACATTGTTAATGGCGTTTAATCATTTGTGTTGTCTTTTTTCATAGCGGGGGGTTTGTTCTGGTACCACTTCATTTTCGCTTGGCTGGGAACAAGTCGGGATATACAAACACTGGGTTACATTTCTGGGACAGCATTCGCTGAGAGCCTCACGGCACCTTTAGATGGCGATGGTTTTACTCTTGGGCATGGAAAAGCAGTGGCATTACAGGTAATGGCTCTCTGCCTTTGGACTGCAGTTTCTCTTTCTTTCTTTTTTCTTTTTATTTCCCTTACCCACTTTTGTCAACTTTCTCTTCTTCTTGGGCGTCCTTTTTGATAAAAGACGGTCCACTTTAGGGTCTCCGGGATTTTCATGGTCTCTTGCATTTGAAATAGCAGGAGTGTACCAACTTGCAGCGTTTGATGTATACAACGGATGGCTGGCCATTATTCTATCTGTTTTGAGGAGGTTCGCAGTGCTGATCAAACTCTATCAGACTCTTGTTCTTCTGTTTTCACTGCGCATATCATGTTCTCTTACAATACATCGACTGTAGCAGTCACACCTTTTACGTACTACCTATCTAGGGACTGGACTCCCAATCATATAGCAGACAACACAATTGGAAATGCAGAGCGTTCATTTTGAATAGCAAAAATAAACAATACTCTTCTCGTTCTATCCAAGTTACAAACCCATCTCATATCCTAGTATCAAGGCCCTTGTGTCGTCAGGACTGATCAAAGTCTGATATTGTTTCAAGTCATAATCACGGTCCTCAATACAATGGAGCCTAGTAAAGTCGAACTCTCAAAGAGTGCGTTATGTCCTAAAAAGCACAGACCGAAAGTAATACTTACTAGTACCTACCCGAGAAATATTTGTTCCTTGTGCTACGGTTCTGAATACAGCTGCAAGGCGTTAGTTGGGCATTTGGATAGCTTCAGTTAAAATTATCGCAAGGAGGCCTCGCTAGTAAACCACCAAATTTGAGTACTGGGTTTAGTATTGCAGCCACAAGGCAGACAAGTCTAAAAACACTTACAAGATAGACTAGTCTGACTTGCAGCCTTGCAGCAGCAATAAGCAGCTTCGGCAGTGTCTAAGCCAATGGCTCGGCAAGATAGCGTAAATGACCTATTATTAGGCTTCCACCCCCAGCAGATTACCAGATCGAGCCACGCGGAAGAGATGGGTGTGCTGGGCGTAAGAAAGGCCAATCATATCATATGGCGAGAAACCTTGCTCCAAAAGGATTTCGGTTGTTTTACTCAGGAAACTTTTTGGCGCAGCTGACAAGGATGGTTGGAGGCTGGTATGATTTGCGGACGGTGCGCGATTAGGCGCACTGGCGCGCTGTATGTAAGGAACTATTTCAAGGGTGAGACAATCAGTCGGGTTACTAAGGACATCGATGGGGTTAATTTAGTCTCAATAGCAGAATGACAGACATGCTGTAGCTGATTGTGCAACGACAGTCAGAGTCGAATCGCGAAATCAGTCCAGTACTTCACAATCTCACTGCCACGGGTAATACTATTATACAACATGAGAATTGATAATGTTCTTGGATTGTTACATCCGAGAACTTGGGTCACCAACATGGATCTTACGACGTTTGACAGGATGTGTAGTGTTCAAGGGGAACTCGAATTCACCACTATAATTGGGCGGTTTAATATCAGCTCACCCCTCTGATTTCATCGTGCTGACATGGGGGAACCTCTGCCTGAAGCTTGCGTCCAGCGATGTTGGAAGTTGATTCGTTTGCACAGCTTAGGTGAGCGCCCCAAAGGACCTAGTTAGTATGTAACGGAAATACGGGTATGTTACAGTGATGTGATGTGATGCGATGCGGCAGTCAGGATGTCAGGATTCGGCTGAGTTTCCGCCGGGTCCCGTGCTGACGGTAGCCTGTGGATAGTGGTAGAGGTTGGGCCGTGGCGAGCTCTCTCTCCAGGAATTAGGCTCGATGATCCCTGTGGATGCCGGACAGTTTCTATGCAGGGGTATGACGCCTAGTGGAGAGCTCAAGGCGTTTTTGTACAAAGAACTGACAGGGATGTCTCGCCTATGTCAGGAGTAGCGAAGCGGCTGCGCTTATGATTTGGATAAGGTTAGGTACAGACAGGATGTAAGTGAGTAGCCGGGTTCTAGGGAGCAAAAACATCCTTGTGCAACAGGCCTATAGCCCGACTGCCCAGTACAGTACCCAGGTCTATCAATCAACCGAGTAATATTTTAGTCTAAACCATGATCAGCATGACGATATAGGAACATCATTGATACCAGAGCCTGACTCGCGCTTAAGACTGAAGACGACATGAACTTGGTAGCGTGATGTTGATCACAGGCATGCTTAATCATGGCATCCACTGAATTACCTATTCGCTCCTGCCAAGGGAGCTACAACCGTACCTTCCACGCAAGAACAAACTTGAAAAAGAAAGTGGGGTGAAGCCGGATGTATTCAGGGGATAGGGAAATTGTATCAGGGAAAGCACCTGCCCACATCTAACTGCCCCTCAAAATCAACAACACCTACGTAGAGGATATTTGCATTCATAACTCTTCATCGCCATCACCATAATCTCTGACAGATCTCTCCTTTCCCTGTTCCCGCAACGTCCGTACCCTAGCATTCTCCTCTTTAACTATAATAAACAATATCCATATTGTTTCTCACGCACCTACTGTTGGGGATGCCCTCATGCCCGATGCTCGTTTGTCTCGATCTAGCACTTCATCGACTCACTCCACTCAAACCTTAGTCATAACCACTTCTGTTGATAAGTCTCTTTTGCCGCAACCCCTTCTGACACTAGGTCTCGAAGACAACGGATCTTATTAATCATCGACAGGCAGTGTCGCTACTGCTATTCGCAATTCGCCGTTACTGCCTTCTTTATCAGAGCAGGGCAACCAACACTCTGCCATGTTTTCCACAATCATCGATCACACTCGCAGCCTGCTCCCTCGAAGGGAGTCTAAGGGACAAGCTGTAGCCGAAATTGGGGATTTTGATCATACGCCTCCTCCAAGTGGGCGTTCATCCGTGGACATCCCAAGAAAGGAGGCTAAAGGAGAAGGCACGATATCTCAACAGCCACTCCATAAAACCTCTCAGATCGACTTCATGTTTGCTACTAAAAGTCAGTCTGATTCAGCGGTCTCAAAACCTCCCTTGAGTACGCCGAGTAGGACGTCGATGGAGACGCCCGGTTCTCTACCTGGTCTTCTATACCGAAACCCCTTTTTATCGCAGAATGGGACTGTCATGGATGCCACGCGTACAGAGTTACGCGATGAGATACAAACACGACCATCTCCGAATCAAACCCCACTTGACCTGAGCAATATAAACTCCGACGAGGACTAGAAATCTGACACTCTTCAAGTGGGAGACTTAAACCAAAACGGTCAAAGACAACCAGTCCCCCATGCGGACAGTCAGGATCGTGCCGACAGGCTCCCGTCTTGGAATTTTCGGTCCACCCTTTCTCGTCGTTCTCCTAAGGATGGCGAATCTCAGTACTGCAATAGACCTAGTCAGTTGGATTACTTCTCTGGCAATGTAGAAGATCCATCTCTCCCAAGCTCCGATGTTGATCTGGCTTCCATAAGCCCTGGCAACCAGGAGGAAAGGACAGGCTTATATGCTGAGAACCAACTACCCATTGCCGAAATACCAGAAGTCAAGCTGAACAAACTGCACGGCCGCCATGATAATCTCCGCGACTCGAATGCGCAACCATCCTCACCAGCTGAGGCTGGTGAACCGTCGATCGCATATGCGTATCGATCAGGTCGAAGTCGATCTTTGGGGTCAATCATGGATTATCTATGGAAAAGCCACTGGCTGAAACGTTTATCACGACTAAATGGATCGCGCGACCCCCAGCCTATAGAAATCCCGCTTCGAACGAAGTTGGTGAAAACCGATGATAGACGTCCATCAGAGCCCGTACTGCCGAGCAGCCAGGCTGTCCATAGCCTATCAGCTTCGTCGACCTTATCTGGTGAGCCGGATCCTCATGCTGACGGTCTAACATTCACACGCACTTTCAGTGATCTCGAAAGGCTTGTTGACGAGGCCCTTTCGCTCGCCTTGGAGGTCGCTGACCGCTCGGAAACCGCAGTTCATCAAAAGCAAAATTCTCTACCTGCAACAGATAAGCCAGATTTGCTTACTGAGCTGAACATATCGCATGATGCTCAAGAAAATCCTCAAGTGGTTCCAGCTGATGGAAATGATCGAGGCCAACCTGAAAAGCCGCAATGTAGACGTGCTGCCACTTACACCGCCGTGCCAAAGCGTCCACGCTTAGCTGATATTGTCGAGAGCTATTCGGGAACGTATCAGGAGCTTCGAACGAGAACTCATATCGAGCGTACACGCCAAGGAAGCTTCTCGCGACGTACATCGCACAGTGTTTCGTCTCGGCCACCCAGTCAAGCAACAAAGGTTGAGCCTAAACGCAAGTCTGTGACGCTGGAAGATCTCCTCAGCACCATTACCGTTTTCAGGTCGGATACCAAGAGTAAAGGCGCTCAAACCAAAGTCCAAAAGGGTATTTCATCCATGAACGTCCCATCAACCATCGGAAGTGGAACTGGACAGGACGCTCTTCCAGAGCATGACATTGCTGGCAGGAGGTTACACTATGAGCATGGGATTAACCTACGAAAGAGATCACATGTCAGCCTACGTGATACACATGGATTCAACCTTCCCAAGTCACACATAAGGCAGCCAATTGCGAGAGACTGGTCACCCGTTCGGAAGCGTTTTGTTGCTTCTGTCGCCTGCTTAAGCACAGCTCTCATTGGAGTACTGCTTGGAATCTATACGGGCCTGGTTCCCTCAATCCAGTATTATATCGTGGATCAATCACACGTTGCCGTGCATGGCAACACAGGTTGTTTCCTGGCTCTCGCTTTGCCCTCTTTCTTTCTTTGGCCATTGCCTCTTCTTCACGGTCGGAAGCCATACATCATGTCAAGCCTCATTATTGCAATGCCATTGCTTTTCCCTCAAGCGATCGCTGTCAGCAATCAACGATTAACAAACACAACCTATTGGCGAGCTATACTTCTGACCTGTCGTACGTTGATGGGTGGCTCATTGGGGTTCGCCAGCATGAACTTCCACTCGGTTTTGACAGACCTGTTTGGTGCATCTCTAATGTGCAGACACCCTCATCAAGAAGTTGTTGACCAGTTTGATGCAAGAAGGCACGGAGGTGGCATGGGTATCTGGCTCGGAATCTGGACCTGGTGCTGGATTGGGTCCCTTGGCGTCGGGTTTCTCATCGGTGCCGCCATTATTGACAGACATCCCCCGGCCTGGGGGTTCTATATCAGCATCATATTGATTGCAGTGGTACTGATCCTCAATGTAATATGCCCTGAAGTACGAAGGTCTGCATTCCGGCGATCTATTGCAGAAGTTCGGACTGGGGATAACATCTCACGTCGTTTAGCTCGAGGAGAAGTCATGATGCATCGAGTCAAGACAGGTCCCAAGTGGTGGGGTCAGGAAGCATATCATGGGGTTCGATTATCCCTAGAGATGCTTGAGCAACCTGGTTTTGCCGTCATGGCAATTTATGTCGCATGGATATATGCACAGATGGTTCTTGTTATCATCCTAATGGGCTCACTCGTCTCTCGATTCTACCGCCTGCGGTCACCATATGTCGGTCTTCATGTAGCTGCAGTGGCTGTTGGCGCTCTGCTTGCAATCCCTTTCCAAAAGGCCAGTATTTTCTCAAGGTCTCGCCGTCGAGAAGGAAAGTCCAATCGAGAGACTATAGGCAAAAAGGTTGCATGGTCATCGCATCTCATTCGACGAGCTATCTTTACCATATCTTTACCCATCGGTGCTGCCTGCTATGCTGCTGTCTCTTCTGGGCCACCGATCAGTTCTGGCGTGCCAGCTTTCTTTGCTCTTTGCATAGGCTTTTTGTCGTGTCTTGCCATTTCTGAATGCAATGGCCTCATCATGGAAACGTTTGATACGTCAGACCTATCTCCTGGTATGGTTGGTCGCCATCGTGATCCGTCAGGTCAAGACCACCGGAGGACCAACTACTCGTCTTTTCCAAGAGTCACAGCAGGCTTTGCCATAATACATTCCCTCTCATACATCCTGGCAGCAGGGTCAACTGCTCTGGGTGGCCATGTGACCCGAAAACTTGGTCAACAAGTTGCAACGAGCGTTGTAGCCGGCATACTCTTTTTGTTGACAGCTTTATTACTGCTCGTACTCATACGGTTCAAGAATGTGCTCATTATACCTCGATCAAAGTCCGAAGAAATGGAGAGGCTGACCCAGGCTCGGCGACAGTCTTCGAAACGCCGGGCCACCATGCCCAATGACATACGCGCTTTGATGGAAGAGGACCGTGCTTGGCGGCCTGCAATGACGGGCAACCCAATGGGCAAGAATCGTCGGATGAATGTGCTCGAAATGGGCAACTTGACAAGATGGGAGGACATTCGAAGGAGAAACAGGCTCATAGATGCAGGTGTACATATCAACCGTGACACACTAGATCATGGGCTGGACGCCGTGGATGTTGCTCTGGAAACCCATGTTGACGATATGCGCCAGAACGCCCAGGGATTCTTCAGGCGAGGAAGCTTGAGAAAACATGGAAGCCACCTGCGACGCAGCAACCAAAGCAGAAGCAGCGAACAAACCTTCCACGATCTAGAGTTAGATATGCTTGACCCTATTGAGACACCAGGGGAGTCATCCCAGCAGCCACGACAGTTTGCTGAGAGGGAGTGTGTGATGGACCAGACAATCAAGGAGGACAAAGGTGAGAATCAAGCTAGGGCAAGCAGTTCCAGAAAGGATGTTTGAGACACTTTGAGAGCACAAAAGCTAGTAGAGGATAACCTTGTAAAATTAGAATGAACGTCTAAGGTAGTGTAGTGTATACAAGTATGTCTTCCCTAATAACTCGTGTGCAGTCTTATTGCCTTTTGCTCCCAGTCTATGGCTAATGCTCATTATAGCTCCAAAATTGCAATACTATTATACAAGAGAATCGATTTTTAGATTCAAAGATAAAGGAAATAGTGAGTCATGTGTTTGTATACGCGAATGGTTCCTTTCTTACTGCACATTCAGCACCAGGTCGTCTCCTCGTCGTGTAGGCGTCAATGTTGGCTTCCAATGAGGTGACATGGGATAGCTTGGAGGTGTCTTATTTTGTACATCACGATTCCACTTTGATGTGTTGGCGGAATCGGTGCCAATAGCCATGTCGGCAGCGCGATCGGAACCGACACGCTTGGCAAGGAGTGAATCCTGGCTCCCAGAATGGGCAAGTGGCGTGGTCATAGGTTGAGGAGGACGATAGTTTTGATACTGGGAAGGATGGATTTGGGCCTGCTGCGGTACAGAGTATGGTTGAAACGATTGGTAACCTCCCTGACCGTGAGGCTGTGGCTGTTGGTTTTGTCGTGCTTGAAAAGATTGGTACATATGAGTTGGCTGTTGGTAGGGGTTTGAATGCGGTGGGCGTTGATAGGGTTGTAGGGGAGACTGTTGTTGGAAAGATTGGTAGGATGGAGGGATACGCTGTGCGGGCTGCCAAGCGTTTTGCTGTTGTTGCTGTGGTTGTTGGCGTTGTTGCTGGTGGTGATGGGAATGCAGGCGCTGGATAGGTTGCCAAGCTGCTTGTTGCTCGCGGGGGGGTTGTTGAAAAGAAGGAGGTCTTTGATACGGTTGATAGGTTCGAGGTTGAGAGCCTGAAGCAGAGCGGCCATGTTGTGATTGTTGACGGCCTTGGAGAGGTTGAGGATACGGTGGATCAAAATAAAAGGGAGAGGCCCGGATTTGATCTGGCTTGACAGCCGGTGGCTCTGCGGTTTCCTCTGGCTCAGGGGAGGGCTCAACAATGCGCATCGTCGGAGAAGTTGTCTCGAGTCCTACATTAGGGATTGCTTGGCTGTTCTGAGGGCCTGGCTGTTGTCTTGCTGGATTATATGTAGTAGGAGGCTGCATCATACCCAAGGTTGGGCTTGGCTGGCCAGGAGGACTATAGAATATCTGTCGTGACGGAGGGGCCAACCTCGCGTTGACATTGTCGTTCAGGTTGCCCATCTGGCTCGCCCGTCGAGGATCTCGAGGCGGTATCTGGGGCTGTTGCTGTTGCTGCTGTCGAACTCGCACGGACTGAGGAGACTCAGCGACAGGCGAGAGGCTGACCTGTTGTTCGAGCGTCGCAGAGGGGATGCTTGAGGAAGACTCGGTTGAAGTGGTGATGATTGTGGCACTGCTGCTACTGGAGTCTTCACGTGGGCGAGTCAACGGCCTGGTGATTGAGCGACGAGAAGAAGCGCTGCGTCGCGGGTGAGACTGTGATGAGAAAAATGGAGAAGGATACTGTGGGCGTGGTCCGTACGGTTTATTTTGGGCACCTGCAGGAAGAATCTCTGCTGGGGGAGCAAGTGTTCTGGCGTTGGTTTGTCCTGGGTTACCAAACGAGCCGTTATCATCTTTTGACGGTGGCTTCGGGACGACTCCCTGAGATCCATTGGAATCCTGTGGCCCCCGCGCTATCACAGAGGCACGTTTTGGGTTACCAAGAATCCAGTTACCGTACTGATCAGCAACATAGTAGGTGGTGGCTGATAGGGGAGTCGTTGGCGGGGGTCTCCAGACCTGTGTATTGTTATTGTTAGGAGACATCGAAGTACGGTCCTCTTCGAACTCGGTTACGTTGCTTTCCCGGTTGTTCGTTCCCGGAGCTCCTCCTGCAGAAGCCGCAGCCGGGGGAATATGCAGCTTTGGTGGCATAGGTCGGGATCTTGGTGATGAGGTTGTAACAGCGGCCGCAGCAAGGGTTGGTGGCGGAAGTTGAGGGCTCGCATTTCGACCGGTTCGTCCGGTCTCTCCCAGTTCTGGCTTGATAGCAGGCAGAGGCTTTTCGCTAGTGGTTTCGGAAGAAAGGTGCGGCAAGGTTGGCTTTGCAGGGAGTAGCTTCGATAGTCTTCTGAGGGGAGATGAATTCACTGTGTTTCGATTCGAAGAAGGGGGTGATAATGCCACACCAATATTCTCAGGTCTTGAATTCGCTCTATTGTACGCAGGAGGTGGTGGTGCTTGGCTTCCAGGGTCTAAGTCGGGACGAAGTTGGTGAACCATCCAGGAATTGTGTCCGCCGTTGTCAGATCGATCTGCTTTATAACCCCAGGTATCTCTCATGGGAAGAAAACCAGTCCGGATTTGAGGATACTTTCTTCGTCGGTAGTACCTTGCCAGCACGATGGCTCCCACTGCAACTCCAACAGCGGCAAGAACTCCTACTGATATACCAGCGATCTGCTCCGTGGAGAGCTTATTGGAATCATCACTCTCTTCGTCTTTGCTTACGCCGCCAGCACCGCCTAGCGCCTCGGTGGTAGTCTCAGTCTCTAAGGCGGAAGTAGACGTCGTAGTTTCGAGAGTTGTGGATCTAGTGAATGGCGGTTCGCTTATTGAAATAATTTCCGAAGCAGAAGTAGTTTCTTCTGGTGAATCGGTAGAGAAATCTTCCCTTGTTGTCGACCGTATTATTGTTCTCGTCGATGGTCTTGGAATAACAGGGGGCGACGATGTGTCGATTACCAAGGTTGTTGGCAATGTTTGGGTAGTGCTCGAGGTTTCCAGGCTTGATGTAGTGCTTGATGTGGCCACAGGGGGGAAAGTGACAACTCCTCTCCCCGAAGGATCTAAAACCAATGTTGCTGTGATAGTGAGATGGGTTGGGCGCGCTGCATTTGGCCTCCCATTGCAGATAGCATACGCACGCTCAACGACTCGTTCTAGGTTTGTGTAAGTGACTCTTGTAGATTTCCTAGCAATAGATATAGACATACCACTTGCTTCAACTGTTGAACAGAATCCAACGGATCGTTCAGCTGATATGCATTGCATTGCACCTTCACCCAAAGTGAAGCCCAATGCGCCCCTTCGAGAACATAGACAGTCCAACAGGGGCCTCCCAGTGCAGTCATCGAGAGCATAGTTGATGTTTAGGAAAGAGGCGAAACATTCCGCAGCACAGCTAGGGACGAAACTGGAGAATTCGTTGGGAATATTAGTTGCCAGTACGGCGGTAACACAAAATATCAACCATAAAGGCACGAAGGAAAATGGCCGACTGGCCATTCTACAACGAAACATCTGAAGATTCAAAGGTCAGTCCCAGCCCAGTGGCTGTACCTTTAGCAAAGTACTCACTTATAAAGAAGGGTATCCTATTAAAGGAGATGGCCAGCATCTCAACGAAGTGTATTCATGAGCAGTCGTAACAATGAAACCAAGACAAAAGAGATGAAAGAGATATTAGACGTGAATTGGTACAAACGATCACAGATGACAGAGGAAAAGAGAAAAGGGAAATACGAAACACAGTCACATCGAATGGATAAGGTAGGAAACAAGGGGACATATGAAGACTGCATTCTCAGCAGCCGCCGTCTCTTTTTTTTGCTACAGCATGAGAGCTCATCATGACCTAGACTAGACAGTGATAGTGAGACCAGCAAAAAGGCCAGCGCTTGCTAGCCAAGTTGGGACGCTGTAAGTCCTGCAAGATCAAGCCTCTTGTTCAGCTCCAGGGCTCCTCAAGGGACGTGGAGCCGCCGGGGCGGGCCTCTTCAATCCTCTCTGCGTCATTGTGGAAGAGGCTGGATCCGAAAGAGGCTGCTGCAAAGGGCTATTTTTGACTGGAGAGACTTATCAGTCGATACGAAACTCGACCCCACGGCCATAATGTTTGTTGCGGCGGTTAGAGGTTGTGACATGACTGGTTGACGTTGTCAGAACCGCCTTTAGACGCGGGAGGGCCCTTTTGGGCGTCAAGAGCTGACAGCCAACCAGCCAACTGGAAACACGGTGACTGATCACGTGAAGTCATCTCTGTCCAATTATGGTGTCTGTATAGCCTCGATCAAGGCCTAGACCTACATACCTAGTATAGGCCATCTATTGCAGATCGACAACCTTTATTGATCATGTTAACGTTAATGTTAAGGTAGGATGTGATGACTCTACTCCTATACAGCACTCTAAGTCTTGGCTAGTTTCGGAATCAGTTAGCCGGTCTTTCTAAACTTCTCTCATCGAATTCTTTTTTGAAGCGGTCACATGTAGGTCGGCTGAAGAGAGCACATAGCGTCACTTCGTGTTGAATACAGTTCTCTATCTCGGTTCGTTACGAGGAACCAAGACCGGGGTCGGGGCTGACCAAAGAACCAGCCTTTGTTTCAGTCACAGCTGCTGGTGATTTGACCCACACTATCTTGACCTGCTCCAAGTCTTATCAACCAAAGAATTCAAACATTGTCGCGATTTCCGATGCTTATGTCCCATCCTTAGCCATGCTAAAGACTTGCCTCTGGATCAGGCGGTGTAGCGTTCATTCACTCTGTTGGAGATGGTTAATGGCCTATCCTTCCATAAAGCATCTTCTTTGTCAAACCTGCTGGTGTCTTACTCATAAACTTCCCTTCATCTCCTTTGAGACATTTTGCAATCAAACTTTACTGGATATAAATTCGCACTGAAGATCTAGACTCTCCCTCAAACCAGGCTTGTTAACTACCACATGGACAAAGTTCCCAATCAGGTGCATACATCTCGATCGTATGACCATCAACATTGTCTTCCGTGAGGTCAACAGCGCAATGCCAAAGCCAAATTCCTAGGCAAAATATGGAAATGGTTTCTTAAACGAAAAGGGTCAACAACAGCCGCAGACGCCGACGCCGACATAACACCCACAATAGAACAACAAATCCGTCAGGGCATGGGAAACTCAGAATACCACCAAGCAACTGTCTCCTATCTGGGATAAAAGACGCCGCTGGTAGTGTAGCTTCACCCTTGGTTCCAACCAACTAAATGCTATGCAATCATCAAGTTCCTCTAATGGTAGCCTCACATGGCCATCTCGGCCTGTAGTTTCCGGAGCTCGGCTTCCTCGTCGTCCTCCTCAACGGCCTGCTTCTTGCTTGATACAGCTGTAGCGTGTTAGTCTCTCGAAGAAATACAACATGACCAGGGTACATACGCTCCCCAGAAGCCGGCGTGGGCAGCTTGTGCACAGCATCCGACACAGGGACTGTGCCTGTCTTGAGCATCTGCTCATCAAGCTCCTCCTGTTGTAGCTCCTCCAGCTCGTTCTCCAATTCATCGTCATCGATGGCTTCGCCCATGGGGGTTTGGGTAATAGCATTGACAATCTCGTCGCTCATGGCGTTTTGTTCTCGCAGCTCGTCCCTAAACAGCGATATTAGCAAGATGCACAACCACCAAAACGTAGTTCCAAGACGCAGAGCGAGCACGTACATTATCGCGTCCACCTTATCCGCCGTGAGACCCTTGTGGATATGTTTCATCGCGGCGTTGGCGTCGCTCATCGCAGCCAGCGTCTCCTTGTTGATATTGGCCGACTCGATGGCGTTGATCTGCTGCTCCAAAGTACCGATTTGAGAAACGGTCTGGTCGAGCGAGTGCTCGTGTGTCTTCTTGCGCCTCAAGGCCGCCTTGGCCGCTATCGTCTAGATCAGCATCTCTGCCCCGCATTATCCTGCCCGCTGAGATAGACGCATACCGTTCTTGTTTGTGCTCACGTTCTTGCGTGCGATACCATCCTGCTCGTCGATCTGGTTCTGGAGATGCCTCTCGCGCTTCTGCAGCATGTCAAGCTGCGCTCTCAGACCGAGGATCGCATTCTTGGGAGTATCCTTGCGCTTCTGGGCCGCGGCGCCACCGAACCAACCCCACATGTCTGCGGTTGCTGATCGCTAAGATTGATGGGGGAAATGATTAAAGTAGATGAGGATAAGGAGCACCCGTCCTGTTCCTCTTGTATAATCGGTCTCGTCTGATGTTGTCGAAGCAAGGAAAATAGCGTAGCGAGTCTCGACTCAGTGTCGGGTAGTGGGGTCAGGCTGAAAGAGGGTTACAGTTCACAGCGTCACCTAGACTATCCAGAGCTCCCGGACACGATAAGGGTAAGTAAATTCAAGGACTCCGAATATTTCGTTTAAAATCGTCGTCGTCGTCGTCAGCGTCGTCGTCTTAGGTAGTGTTATGTTAAAGGTAGCCTGCGGGACTCTTATCGTTGCCTATGTGATGACGGCACGCTTCCTTGCCCGCCATTCCCTCTTAATTGCATAATGCGGGGGATAGCCACTCACATTGCAAGAAGCACATGGAAGTTCCATGTGACGCAATATTCACATGGCCAATCGCTGAAACGGAAAGTCAACTTCGTGCTAACTTAGGCCCAGGAACCCAACATGAGGTTATTTGAAGAATCATAAATGTATTGAGTTGCTATGTGCCAGTCAGTTACTGCGAGCCATGATGGAGGTAGGACTCGTCATACATCGACCACTTGATTGAATCTGTAGTCATTAAAGCTCCATTACCCAGTTCCCAGAACAATATGTACTTTTTACATACAACATATCCCAAACTCCACCAGTTTGTTTAGGGACATGGTTCCCTCACTCTTTATACACAAATTAAGCTCAACGACACGATGTACCTCCCAACGATTAACTAGAAGACAGTATTCAAGTATTACCGTAAGATCTGCGTCGTTCTTTTTCAACCCATCCCTCAATAAGTCCCGATAGCACCAACACAATTGTATTAAATGTGATAGATCGTGTTAGAATCGAGTAATAGAAAACCTGAATTCAAGATGCTTTTTGTGTAGTACACGCCAGGCTCAAGCTGGGAGCTGCCACCAAAGCACTTGCACGAATGTTGGAAACGTTAACAGGCGTAACGTCGTGGGTCTGCATATATGGTTGAGATAGTCTCAAAAAGACAGGACAAGCTGAGGCTGTTGCGTGAGAGATCAACTCAGAAACCAACGTTCAAGCCTGCGGCCTTTATAGGTTGCCGCCCTTTTCTTGTGTGTCGTAGTGCCAGACGATGTAGTTGGGAAGACCAATGACTTCGTAACCGGCTCGTTTGGCCATTTTGGCAAATCCTTCAGTCTCCGCCTGGTTCTCGAAAGCGTAAGCTGGGAAATTGATGCCTGGAGAAGATGTTAGTTGCGAGTTCATAGCCCATGCTATTTCGAATCACATACCTGATCGATGCACGTCTGCCTTGACGAGAATGTTGACGCCACCAATACCATCGAGCTGAAGTTCAACATCCTTGTTTTCACGCCAGTCGCCCATCCTGCACATATATTCACGTCCTGTGTCGAACTCTTTGTAGCCCTCCACAATGATCGTGTCCTTGGGCAGGCTATTGGCGAGTTTTCGACCCTTGTCTGACTCTATCCATGAGTTGTAATCGACTACAACCAAGCATTAGCAACCTTTCCAATAATAGGGTCCGCAGATATGTTCGCTTACATCGACCCTCAATATCGACACCCTTCTCGAATCTATGGAACCAAATGTCTCGGAGATGTCAGTACCATATTTCGGAAAGTTCCTTTCGTCCGACTTACTGGGTACAAGAATATCCCTGTCATGAGCAATGAAGTCCTCTAAAATTCTTCTAGGCGCCTCTTCGATATCGACATCACGCCAGTACACCCATGAATGCTCCGGCTTCAGAGCTGTGGCTAACAGGTAGTTCCTTGCTTTAGCCATGGCTTTGCGACGCGGCGCTTGTACCTCGAACCCGTGTCTCTGTTTCGCATCCTGGCTAAGGTGGAAATGGAAGTTCTTCTCGACAATAGTGATACTGTTGAATGGAACCTCGTCCTTTCGTTTTTGTAAATGGTCCAACTCGGAAGCAAGCACGGCAAGTGTATCATCTTTTGAATCGGATACCAAAAAGGCGAGATCGATCAGACGGTGCGGGTATGTAAGTTCGGCGATAAGCTTGAAGTAGTTCTTCAAAAACGGAGCAGCGTCCTTCAAAGGCGTCAGGATCAGTATTCGTTCGTTTCGAATGACAGCTTGTGGGCTCGAGGTTATGGGGTTCAGATCGATATGCTGAATCGAGGAGGACTCGACTTTGAGAGGCTTATGGTGGTTGAAAAGGACGGGCGTTTGCATATGCGCATTCCATAGGGCATGTTCGTTCGGTGTCATTTCCATGGGCGACTTATTAGGGCCCCAGCATCGAACGCTGTCCAGTCGTCAGTCAGTGTACTGTCTCGGGTCTAGTTATGAAGGTAAGTACTTCTGTGGTCCAGGAGGTGTTGCTCGAAGACTACGATACAATAGCATCACAATGCCAGTTAATCCTAGGAAGAGGAGCAACCGAGATCGTGTCAAGTTACTGCGCAACACCCTACTCTGGGGCATATGTGCCTTTGCGGCTTTCCAATTAAGTCCACCGTTGGAAAGAAGCATGGCGAATTCGTCGAGTGGCCGTCCTGACCACTATATCGCCCGGGTCGAATTGTTCGTCGCAAGTTCGATACCGGAGCTGTGGTTACAGCCCTTCGCACACGTTGTCGGCGGCAGCGAGATGGTGCGAAGATCTCCGTGCGTTCGATTTCGTCAATCGCAATATAAAGTTTTCGTTCCTGTACAGCATAGAGCTGCAGTGAGTACGGTTCGGATCGGCCCTCGTTTTATCGACGGCAGATGAGACCCTGATATGCCTTGTACAGGGGTTGTTGCTGGCTGCTTTGAGAGTTGTTGCTGATTGCGCGAGGGGTCTAATGTATCCAAAGTGGCCGCCGAAGAATCGACAAGTTTCGCATTGACCAAGTGTCGATGGTGTGACTGGAAACGAGTGTGTGGAGGTTTCCAATGACAATATGTTCAAGTGAACTTACGTGGGATGTGAATGAATCAGGTCAGGTAAATAAAACAAACCAGTATTGACGGGATGACATTATCCATGTTGCGACAGCTCAGCTTAGCATGAAAGCACGTTGGCTCTCGTTAGCTCAACGGGGTGGGTAGGTAGCCTGGGCGCCCGGCCACCATGTCGCACTGGGACAGGGTCCATCCAGAGCGTTCTAGGGGGGCCTATTAGTACCTATGTGGCCGTTGTAATGTCCATTCTTAGCTTACGCACCTCGTGCATGAGAGTTAGCGGATATGCACTTACCCGGTACCGTCAAACAGTTTACTATGGACACTTGAAAGCCAGGGGTATATGCATCGAATATAATCATTTCAGTCGGAATATGGTTTCTCAACCGGTTGGGTTAAACTCGTGAGTCTCTTAGTTCTTGTCTGCTTCCATTGTGGACAATGAGTTACACTGTGTTGATGAACCCCTTGGCATAGAATTCCGATGGAACCTGTCGTGTAACGTCGACAAAGTACCACTGATAAGCCTACCCGAGATCACACCATATGTAAAGTAAACAGAGGTGTCTACAGCACATAAAATAATAGTCAATGAGTATTTCAAACTCGTATATCCATTGATTAGAATACACTTACTTATTGCAATATCTTTAGCGTGAAGACAGAAGAGCAGGCAGTTACTCATTAAACAACAGGGTTGATTGGATCTTGGACCGCTGACGTATTGTGTTACAAGGGCGCTTACAAAATCGCCCGCCTAATGACATAGGCAGGGCGCACTTGGCATAAGAGGTATGCTTCCTCTCAAAAAATGGGAAGCTGAAAGAGACGATCTCATTCATCAACTGGCATTCATACTCGACAAATTTCATAAAGCAAACCTGAATCGAGCTGTGTCGAGGACATTTAGCACAGCGGATCATTAATCATCAGCTGGAGTACCTCATGCGCCCTGCGCTTGTACGATATTACCACTCCCTGCTTGTGCAACCGTTCGCATTACCACTACAATCACTCAGGACCAAGACAAGACCAAGTTCAGCACACATCATGGCCGTGACAAGGCGCTCTTCACGTATCAGCACTATATCTGCAACCAAGGCAGAATCACCGACCAAGGCAATATCGAATACTAATGGCCGGAAGCGCAAAGCCACCGATCTTCAAGATGAAACCCAGGCACCTTCAACACCTCCAAGAAAGCGTGCACAAGGCAAAACTCCAGCAGCTCCGCCACCAGTAACACCAACACCAGCTGCCGCAAGAGCTTTTGCTGAGGCTACAAGTTCAAGCAAGAAACCTCGCAATGCGACGGTTACACGACTTGCGAACCCCAAGCTGACAAATGCGACGCTTCTCTCACCAGAGACGTCAAGGCTCGTCGCTTCGCAAGATCTCGAAACTGTCTCGCCCAGCAAGGCACCTCAGGTCAAAACAACCACCGATAATCTGCTGAAAGAGGCATGCGAGTATCTGATCAAGGTTGATGTTCGCATGAAACCACTAGTCGATAGCCACCACTGCCGAGCGTTTTCGCCAGAGGGACTAGCAGAGAAGATTGACCCATTTGAGAGTCTGTCGAGTTCCATTATTGGACAGCAAGTGTCGGGGGCAGCAGCGAAGTCAATAAAGGGCAAGTTCCTCACGTTATTCGAACAACAACCTGGTGTCCGATTCCCGCACCCATCTCAAGTGGCAGCCAAGTCTATCGAAGAGCTCCGGACAGCAGGGCTATCGCAACGAAAAGCCGAGTATATCAAAGGGCTTGCCGAGAAGTTTGCCAGTGGCGAATTGAGCGCCCAGATGCTTCATGATGCTTCGGATGAAGAAGTCATGGAAAAGTTAATTGCGGTACGGGGTCTCGGAAAATGGTCCGTCGAAATGTTTGCGTGCTTTGCCCTCAAAAGGATGGATGTGTTTTCGCTCGGCGATCTGGGCGTCCAGAGAGGAATGGCTGCCTTCGTTGGACGTGATATCGCCAAGCTCAAGGCCAAAGGCGGCAAATGGAAGTATATGTCAGAACAAGATATGATCGAGCTGTCGAACAAGTTCTCGCCATATCGAAGTCTGTTCATGTGGTACATGTGGCGAGTTGAGGAGACAGACATGTGCATAATGGAGCAATAAGGTTTCGTTGCCTGGTCGGCGTACATGTTTGTTATCATGCTATTCAAATGGTGTTGATCAGATATGCTCCCCCAAGCACTGCAATAATGAGTCGTGATGTCATGACACAGACTCAAATGTGAGTTACTACCCGACAACTGGTCCAGACCCGGTAAAAAGAAACCGAGATACGCGTCCAATGAGGGTAAATATACATGTTCTTCGTCCAAACGCTTCAACTCGGTTGAGTGTTATCTCCGCTACAAAAGTGCATGGTCGTTTTTGTTGTCAAAGTATCGCAGCAAATGATAATCATTGGCTTAGCTCTAGGACGGACATGATTCGTCATCGGCGATCGGCTCCAGGGGAGGTCTTCTTTTGTGGATTGGCTCTTCCAACGGCGTGAAGACGGTTGCGCCACGAATCGGACCAAAGACGCCCTTGCCGGCCTGCAGCGGGCCTCGATGCATCTACTACGTAAAGGTTGTGAGAGGCAAAGGAGGGAAAAAAGAAAACACGAGTTTTGCAATTGAGCAGATGCATGAATACGTGTTCAGGTTTGGCTTAGCTCATCCATCATGCCAGTTTAATGGCTCAACCCAGAAGCCAAAGTCGTTTAGCCTCCAGAAAGAAAACCTTGATCAACCTTTTGCGATCACTTCGCAAATCGCGACCTCGTTGAAAGCTGTCTTGGCTGCTTGGCATATGAATGCGGGATGTGGGAACGGGCTTGGCCAGCTTGGTCAACTAGCGATAACTGGCCAGGAGCGAAGGTTGTGGAAAGATATCATCCTGGCCATCCACATCCCACACAAAGCCGCAGTCTTGGCTAAGTAGTAAGTATGGAGAGTAGAGAGTACAACGCGTCAAGAGGCGGATATTGGATCTACACGCAAGGACGGAATGGAGGCGCCAACTGGAGGCTCTGGTGCAGTAGTTGGACGGCAGGAATATTCGACCGGGCAGCCAGCGGGAACAACCCACCCCACGTATCTAGCGTTCTCTACCATTCAGTACCATACGGGTACAGCAAGTCATGACTTTTCACAGCCAGGTTTCAGATGGAAAGACATTCTTAGGGGCTGATATGAGGCGACGAACCCTGAAAAGCCATTGTCTGAGTTAGAAGGTACGCAGGGAAAATTTGCTTTGTCTGTTGACTTTAATTACTTGGATGATTATAATCATGATGATCATCGATTGAATCAAGGCTTTCTTTACGGAAGATGAAACCAAATGATAACAAGCTCTCGGAGAATCGTAACAAAACAAACCAGGGGCGGATTTGGGCTAGAGGGTGGTGCGAGAGAGAAAGTACTTTTTTAGAATCGCAACACTGGATCTATCCGTAGCATGCCCCAGCGATTATGTGACTGCTTATCCACAGCGACATACATAATTAGGAGTGGCCAGGATGATCATCTGAGACTCATTCTGAATCCGTAAAGCACGTGGGTTCGGTTATACATAAAGCAATCAATCAGGCAATATTTCTTAAAGCCGTATAATATAGGAGAACCAACGATGAAATGAAAGCCAATATACTATCAGTCATGTAAGATTGGACGAAGATGTGGAATGGGAACGGGAAGAAAGGGAGAAGCTTTGGGCTTCCTTGGTTCTATCCCTGGAGCTTTTCGGAAGCCCTCTTGCCGACCTCCATATTTCGTATCGTATTGGCAATATCAAATTTCAGCGTCGTTTATGCTTAGCGCTGCCAATTCTCCATGAAGATCAAGCAGATCAATCAATTAATCAATCAGTTAATGAGTCACTGGAATCCTCATTTTCCGGATATACCGATCTGTGCTGGCAATATGGATGGTCAGACAGCTTTTCGTGTCAGTACTGTAACTGTATGCTGTGCACTTCATGCTGTACTGAGCCTCGGCCTTGACAGATCCGCTGTGTAACAGTTGCCACAAACAGGTATTATGATGAATCAAAGCTGAGCTCTTGTCTTATAGAGTTGATGACGTCTCGGTCGAAGAAGGGGAATTGAAGCTCGAGAATCTAGGCCCATGCTGGATCGCAAGCGGATACGGGCGAAACATGAGAGGCAAATGGAACAAGACGAGTTTGACCGGCCGGGAATGCGGTGAATTGAGTCCGTCTGTTAGTAGATACTTGAAGCAATAGTTGGCGATACGCCAGGAGGACAGCGAATAGGTGAGTCTTGGAAGTCTCTCGCTACCGCGGCTCGATTTACCTTCTGGGGACATGGGGTTGGAACCCCCTGCTAGTATATGCAAAAAGCGGATACATGAGGCAGCATTCATAGCTGAAATGGGGTGCAAATCTCGCCTGCATGCGATGCGCTGGAATTAGAGGCCCAAACGTTGCCAAAATTGATCTTGTAGCTAAATTAGGGAGCAAGACACCTGGAAATAGGTATCTTGAGGAGAAGGTGTCGACAATGCAGTTGAGGAAATTCGCACGCTTTGCCAAGATATCGTCTCCCGTAAAGGAAGGTTAAGAATTAGAGGTAAATTCAAAGAAAGGCAATGTTTAGTAGTACCGACGATATGGGTGCTCTGGCTGTGAGAGATGCGGTACCTGAGAAACCCCGCTAATGCAGCTGTAACGCCCGTAGTTAAAGTCAAAGATTACCTCCTAGGTGCGGGCACCCGCGGCCTTTCCTATAATGGACTGGACCTGTTGATTGTTTTGGCCTGGATCGATGCTGGCCAAGCATGAAGCAAAGTGTTGTCATTGTTGTTGCATCTCGGTCTGCTGACGCGGCCATTAAGCATAAGATTTTGTCTTCAGCAAGTTTAAAAGGTATGCTATCCAATGGGTGCAAATCAGGCCTTGGCTCGAGCAAAGAAGTGTAGGTTGACCTCCCCTAGCCTCCCCCTCCTCCATGTTACCAATCGAGGAACAAGGGAAACCCCAAACTCAATGGCTTTGCTTAGTGACTTGATAGTCACTCAATGGTGGTCAATGGGAAAAAATTGTAAATTTGGTGATGTTCTCTGCACAGTAGACGTGGGCCCCATGTCTCTTAACCATTTAGCAGGAAATTAGTGCATGCCGCCCAAATGGCGATGTTTACCATAGGTAATATATTTTTCACACCAGGCTCATGGGCCGATACACCCGTTCGCAACTTGGACCTCGCCCTGGCATCGTCCTGGGCCCGTACTGGCTCCTTTTTGGTCGTCTTGTCTGAGAGCCCCTGGATGATGGAGCCGAAACTGACCTGTTGGTGCCCTGCTTTTGTTACTTTGCCATCCAATTCGAATCCACCTAGCCACCCTAGCATGTACCGTAGTAGGTAGCCAACCCCCATGTTGGTAGGCGACGCCGAATTCCCACCGTGCACTCATCTCGGTCGACCATCCATCTTTCATCTCCTCCCTCCTCCCTCCTCCCTCCCCGTCTCCTCCTCCTCTTTTTCTTTCCCTTCGTCGAACTCTTACTTCCTCTCATTGTTGGTAATATTCTCGTCCTTTTTTCTCTTCACGCCACTCGTTTCCTGTCAGGCTCATTGTGACTTTTTTGTCCATACGCCAGACTTTTTACACCTAATTCCTGGAATATCTATCAATACTATTCCCTGTTGCATATCTCGATCGTTCGCCGAGAAACCATCAAGGATTTTTAAACAAACACCATCCACAAAATCACAGGATCCTTTCCCATTACAAACTAGGTACGTATTTGGGTCTTCGAATCGCTCGGTCGACTCCTCAGGCGGCTCGCCGAGACGCGAATTTACTTGGCTTGTGCTTGTGTGCTTGATTGGTTTCAACCGATCCGTCCCGTCTCCTTCCTTCTGTTTTCTTTCTTCCTTCCTTCTACACCTGCCTCAGACAACCTCTCTGCGTCCTTCTCTATATACTCAGCGTCTTTGGTCATTTCAATCTTTGATTTGACTTCTACGCTTCCTTTCCTCCCTCCTTCCCTCTTCACCCATCTCACATCTCCTAATAGGTTAGTAACCTTCGCAAACACCCCTTTCCCTCAAAAGGGGTATCTCAAGACATCAACATCAACCTGTCCTGCAATTTCCCGCCGCAGTATCAGCATCACATCTTGCGAGACGATTCTCTTTTTGGCACGACATTCATATAAACAACCGCTACTACGCGCGATCGCTTCAAAGTCAACAATATCTAATTCTGGTTATTCAGGTCATAATGCATTCCGTTAAGGTTCTTTCCGCTATCGCGGCCATCGGTGTCTCTGCGGTTTCCGGTATGTTGGATTCGTGGATATTCTCGCGCAAGTACATGACTGACAATTCACTTCCAGCCGCCACCTGCACCAGCGACATCAAGGTTACCGAACCCACGCCCAGCATTAACTGCGAGGTTGTCAAGGGAGATATCATCATTGACAAGAAGGTCGCCGGTGCTGTTGTTATCAACGGTCCCGAGCAGATCGAGGGTAACTTTGTTGCCAAGAACGGTGGCGATATCATCTCTATCTCCAGTACCTCCATCACCTCCATTGATGGCAAGTTCGAGCTCGAAAACCTTGAGGCTCTTAACAACCTCGAGTTCTCTTCTCTCAAGAGCCTTGATGGGCTTAGCTTCATCAAGCTTCCCCGTCTCGGGCAGCTGAACTTCGGTACCGAAGGCGTCACTAAGATCAAGAGCATTCGAATCACCGATACTTTCATCAGCGACCTGAGCGGTCTCAGCGTCGCCACCGTCGAGAGCTTCCAGATCGACAACAACCGAAAGATGAACGTTTTCCACTCTGACCTCGTCAACATCACTTCCGAGCTGAAGATCTTCGACAACGGCAACGATGCTATGGAGATCACCATGAAGAAGCTTGAGACCGCTGCCGAGATTCAGATTTCTAGCGCCAGCACCTTCGAGGTTCCCTCTCTCAAGGAGGTCACCAAGAGCTTGAAGTTGAGCGCCAACCCCGAGCTCAAGTCTTTCTCTGCCCCCAACCTGACCATCATCGAGGAGACTCTCTCCCTCATCGACATGAACAAGCTCACCAACGTCTCTTTCCCCGAACTTGAGGAGATTGGTGGCGGTTTCACCATCCAGAACAACACCAAGCTCAAGGCTATCGATGATTTCCCCAAGCTTGAGAAGGTCACTGGTGGTATCGCCCTCCGAGGTAGCTTTGAGAAGTGAGTACAAATTCTAATCACACATCGGTTTCTTTTTCTAACAAATGTCACAGGGTCAAACTCCCCAAGCTTGACCAGGTCAGCGGCAGTGTCGTCGTTTCATCAACCACCGATATCGAGGAGTTCTGCAAATACTTTGACGACCTGAA
The DNA here is from genome assembly GCA_013623685.1 of Fusarium transvaalense. Lineage (NCBI taxonomy): Eukaryota > Fungi > Ascomycota > Sordariomycetes > Hypocreales > Nectriaceae > Fusarium > Fusarium transvaalense. The sequence continues at coordinate 77,700 of JABFFG010000183.1, forward strand.
GGACGATGGCAAGATTGACGGTACCAAGAAGTGCACTTTCAACAACAAGAACGCCAACAAGGGTGAGGACGGTGGCCAGGAGAGCGATGGCTCTGGTTCTTCTCAAAGCAATGAGGACGATGAGAACGCCGCTGGCAGTGTCGCCATCAACATGGCTGTCCTTGCCCTCGCTGGTGTTGCTGCTCTCGCTCAGATCTTCTAAGCATAGATGAGGCAAGATTACTAGCTTTTCTCTTTAAAGGCGTCATTCTCTGTCGTCATCATGTTTCCTGACTTTTCTTTACGACATCTTGTGCTTGGTCATTCTTCATGGGGCACAAATTGCTTTTCATGGGGGCGGTAACTGCGTGTAAAGGATAACCCGTTAGAGCTTAATAATCGATTGTATTTGGACTTTTAACTCTGTGATATCCCTTGTTTGCGTGAACACTTCGACGTGCCATGACAACTCTCCATAACAGTCAGTTCATTGATAGTTCTAAAGTAATTGTGACGCACCAGTGTTTCCACTGTAGTAGGTTGTGTATCGAGACCTTGTCTGTAGGTCTTGATATTGACGGAAGCTCAGGTAGATTCATCAATCTTACAGCACATGAAAGTCAAACCCGCCTTCTTTTGTATTTGTAGTGCAGTCGCTCTTTCAACTTTGATGCACTGGGTATCTTTATCTTACAAGCACTGGTGGCAGTTTACTTGTTTGTTGCTGTTTGCCATAAAAGCCATCTGTCTAGTTATAAACCCCTTGTTCGAACTTCTCCGTATCGTAAAACTCTGGCAAGATCGTATTGCCATTGAACACACGACCATCTAATTCGTTCACGGCCTGCGAGGTGCGATTAGTTGACTAAGTATCAGTAGGGGTCCTGAAATACTCACTCTGAGTGCAGAAACCTGGTTTGTGAATTTGATAAAGACCTTGCGGCTTTCCTGATCGATGTACAATCTCTCTACGCGTCCGTACTGCATCACTGTTAGTTCCAGAGCATAGCCTAGACTGAAGGTGATTGCGACATACCTTCTCTCCACACTCTTCTCCTATTTCTTGTCCTAGACCTCCTGCGATCTCTTCCTGTAGATTGGGCATGTTCTCCAGCATATTCTGGAGTACTATCACATCGCTCATAGTGCCAAATTTGCCCGTCGTCTCGTCCTTGCGCTTCCCTCCAATGATTTTACCCTTACTGCCCGGCTCGGCCCAACCTCCGCCATCGGCATCGGCTTTTTTCCGTCGTTTTTCAACCTGTACACGAAGAGGATTGATGATTCCCGACTCATCAGCACCCAGGCCGCTGCCTTTGGTCCACCCATACTTGCTCATCAGTCGCTGTGCGAAACCGGACTGTCCTGGGCGACTGGACCGAGGTTGGGAATCATCAGGCTGTGAAGGGGAACCAATACCGAGGGCTGGAGGTGGAGAATACCCGTCATCTTCCACATCACCTCCTGTTGCATCCTTTTCATCTTGAGTTTGAGTATATCTCACCGGAGCGCGTGATATCGTGGCTGAGTTAGAAGCTTGGGGTGGTGATGGTGGTGGAGCAGGTTGATTATTGGACAGAGCTTGGCGGCGAGCGAAGGCATCATCGCCAGTCGCATCCTCTGGAGGAGGTGCTGGGGCTGCTGCCGGAGGTGACTGAGGCGGTGGAGGCACAAAGGCGTAAGAGGAGGGTGGAGCGAATTGATCTAGCGGCATGTTAGAAGCGGAACAAATAGACGATAATGGCTATAGTTACTTGAAGGCACAGGCCGAGTGTCCTCATCCTCATCCTCATCTGAAAGGTCGCTTTCAGCGCGTTTTCGTCGATGCCTGTAGAGCAAGGCTTTCCAATCTCTGACCTCTTGAACCTTCTCATCGCTGTGCAGGTACTCTTCCACGTTGGTCGGCCTCGTAGGGTCATATATGTCATCCCAATTAGTTTCTATGTCTTCCTGTTGCCTCTTTTTCTTCTTCTTGCGACCGCCGCGCTGGCGTTTCCCGCCCATTCCGTACATCCACTCATCTTCCTCAGTAGCAGCCCAGTCGGCAAGTGTGGTCTTTGCTTGTGCAGGAGCTGGAGGAGCGACATTAGGGGTCTGCTTGGGGGCAGCTGCTTTGGGAAATGCTGGCTTCGGCTTTGATTGTTTAACTTGTGGACGGCGTATAGGTTGAAAGCGAAGGGCGGGATCAATGGCTTTCTTAACAGCGGTTTCAGTCGGTATGTTGTCTGTCTGGTTATAAATAACAGGCGCCGATGAGATTGTGGCTGAAGCTGAGGAGCTATCGTTGGGATCGAGGAGGTTTTCGTAGAGCGACAGCCCTCCATGAGGAGGCGGAGGAGGAGGAGCTGCCATTGCTGTAGGCCAAGGCGATTATTGGGTAGTGTGTAGAGTGGGATAATGCTTCATTCGATTACGCTTTGTTGTTTTGTATATCCAGCTTAAAAATACATCCTGCAGCTGCGGGTTGGCAATCGTCGTTCAATGTCAGGAAACCAAAGGTCTTTGTATCAGTATATAATTTCAAGGTTGAAGTATAGAAGACTGAAAAGGGAAGTGTGAGCTTGCGACAGAGCAGATGCGCCGGGTAAATAGCGGCAGCCAACCTACAGTTAGGTACCTGCAAAACGCGGATGCCGGGCAACAGCTACCTAGGTACGTAGGTAGGGAAGCTGACAGTGGCGGGCAATTGCCTCTCCAGCTAGACCTGTGCCTGCCCCTCCAATGATTCAGACAGACCCCGCCAAAACTTTGGGGAGACGGGAAGCTCTCATTCAATTGAACCTTACCTACGGTGTAACTGCAGGTGGCATTCATACTTTGTTTGCCTGATAAACTTTCACTTCCATAAACCTTTCTTAACTCTGCGTTTATATTTGTGACATTTCTGCAATTATCCTCATCATAAAAAGTCACAGCAGCTTCAGCAGCCAGCCAGTCTTTGTTTCCTAGCGCCGGGAACATAAGTACTCTAAGTTGGACTTGAACGTGAAAATCGTCACCTTTACCACCGCCTCCCCCACCATACCGACCTTTCTTCTTCATCCAACGAACGAACCATTCTCCCGCAACACCACACAACGCCCATCATGGCCGATCTTGCGAGCCGCATTACGAAACCCGATGAGGGCGCTGCCGACCCTCCCTCTGAAAATGCCCCGGCCGCTTCTGCTGAGCTTGGCCAAGCCGACGGCAACATCGAAGACCTGGGCGGTTCTGGCCTCCAAGAGCCTGAATGGGACGTTGAAGTCTCCCTCAGTGAACTCCAGAACAACGAGGCTACACCATTCCATTCTGCCACTACATGGCAAGATCTAGGCCTGTAAGTTCATGCCCGCTCTTTGTTCGAACTGCACTCACAGTTTTATTACAGTCGTGAGGATCTCCTTAAGGGTCTCCTCTCTCTCAACTTCTTGAAGCCCTCCAAGGTCCAGGGCAAATCTCTTCCCCTGATGCTCAGCGATCCTCCACGAAACATGCTGGCACAGTCACAGTCCGGTACTGGAAAAACTGCCGCCTTCGTCACTGCGATATTGTCGCGTGTCGACTTCAGCAAGCCCGACCAGCCCCAAGCACTGGCTCTTGCGCCTAGTCGAGAGCTTGCCCGACAGATTGAAGGAGTCATCAACGCCATCGGACGTTTCGTTGAGAACAAGAAGGTTGCTGCTGCGATCCCAGGCGTTCTGCCCCGCGGAGAACCCGTCAGAGCTAGTGTCATTGTCGGTACTCCAGGTACAGTGATGGACATTATCCGACGCCGACAGTTGGATATCTCCCAGCTCCGTGTTCTCGTGCTGGACGAAGCCGATAACATGCTGGACCAGCAGGGTCTAGGCGACCAGTGTCTAAAAGTCAAGAAGTAAGGATTTACGAAATGAACTCAGTCAACAAGGTGCTAATGAACTCGGCAGTATGCTCCCTAAGGATATACAGGTGCTTCTTTTCTCTGCCACTTTCCCCGAGAACGTCATGAAGTACGCCGGCAAGTTTGCGCCTAACGCGCATAGCCTCAAATTGCAGCGCAGCGAGCTTACCGTCAAGGGAATTTCTCAAATGTTCATTGATTGCCCTGACGACAACATAAAGTATGACATTCTTTGCAAACTTTACGGTTTAATGACAATCGGCCAGTCGGTCATCTTTGTCAAGGTACGTGTCAGTTCCAATCTTTGGGCTGCGTAATACTAATTCGACCATAGACCCGAGAAAGCGCCAACGAGATTGAGAGACGAATGGTCGCAGATGGCCACAAGGTCTCGGCCCTTCACGCCGCTTTTGATGGAGCTGAGCGAGACAATCTTCTAACTAAGTTCCGCCAAGGTGAGAACAAGGTTCTAATTACCACCAACGTCCTGGCCCGTGGTATCGACGTTTCCAGTGTATCCATGGTCATCAACTATGATATCCCCATGAAGGGACGAGGCGACACTGAACCTGATGCCGAGACCTACCTTCACCGTATTGGCCGAACTGGTCGATTTGGCCGTGTCGGTGTCAGTATCAGCTTCGTTTACGATAAGAAGAGTTTCGATGCCTTGAGCAAGATTGCCGAGATGTACGGTATTGATTTGGTCAAGCTGGACACTGATGACTGGGATGAGGCCGAGGAACGTGTTAAGGAGGTCATCAAGAAGAACAGAGCTCAAGCTTCTTACGCTCCCAGTGCGACTGAGCCTAAGGCTGCCGAGGGTGCTTAGTATCCGCCCACGACACATGGACTCCATACTGGTTTCGTGAACAACGGACCACGCTTTAACGGCACAGCCTTTGGGACCATGGATCACAATGAGATGGCGTCTAACGCCATGACCTTTTAAGGCTACGTGAACCAAGATGAAACGACTCACTGCGGGATGCAGTTAAGGCGACTATATCGCTATCATTGGACCAGCCAACTCTTACTTGTTGGGCTGACGCAGTATTGAGATTGGGATGAAGTAGGATGGCGGACCACATCTAGCTACCCTGTGCCTGTAGTATTACAGGCTGTGAGATACCAAAGACAGAGAAAAGTTCCCATTGTCTAAGCTTTTACTTGTAGTTTTCTGTTATTTTTGCCATGGCGTGTTATGAATAATTTGATTGTTGTCTCATCGTGCGTGCCCTTGTCAATTCCAGAAAGTTGCCGACTGCATGGAAGAGTATCCGAACCATGAACTCGTTGAAACGTTGAAATGGCGATGCAATGATCCCGGTCGAATGGTCGATCATACCAAGTTCTAAGAATAACTAACGCCTTTGCATAAGTGAAGATGCATTGTGTCTATTCCCGTGTCTTTGGGAATGATGTTGATTGCAATTGAATCATCGTATCGTGGTCTGTGCCGAGATTGATGCATCGCTATGTAGGGCTGAACACCAGCAGTAACAAGTCTTTGATAACAGATTCAGGCGAAATGCTCAATTGCACAGTGACAAGGGTGAACCAATACGAGAAGCATGAGGCTGAAAATCATGCGCTCAATGGGGTTCCTATCTTCTCAAACAACAGATAGATTCAGACTCGTTTCATGGAGCAAATCTTGATTACGGCTATTTCATCATAAGCCAGAGAAGTACTTAGAGTAATTATTGAAGAAGAAGAATTTTCAGCGACATCCAATAATCCATAATTAACAGTCCAGTGAATTCAGTAGACGGAATTCGCAAGTAATCATTCAGATAAGTAGATTCTTCACATGCTAATTGACCGTCGGATACAAAATTCTTGGCAGCTCTAGAGGCTAGAGGGAAAACCTTCACGATCCAGCCTCTCCATTTCCAACAGCCTTACTCACCGCCCTGTCAACGTTCATACCGCTCATGACGCTACTGCCAGGAACAAATTTTATTCGTGTCACAAAGCAAGGAATGCGACTTGCGGTGGAAGCTGTGGAGGCTCCTACTCAAGACGCCAGAGATGGATGCATGTGGTGATTAAAACGGAGACGCAAGAACATGAGCTCCGTACCAAGCAGTGGACCTCAGCTTGAGAGGCAGGTACATACGCAGGTGTTGATGCCACTGTGGGTGGTCTAACGTAGGTACTCGGGTCTGAAGCTCTCACACGATGCACGTAACCTCAATGAACATTGCTCACCACCAATAACAATCGTGAAGCGAGCGGACGGCATGGTGTTATCAGGCTCGACCAACCTCTCTCTGGAGCCAGCCAACAGTAAGCCTGGAACAAGTTAGGCGTCGTTTCATCAAGAGGGATGTGTTGTAACAAGATATGAGAGAATAGGTACTAGCTAGACTACTAAGGTAGGTACCTATGTATGTATGTATGTATATTGACAATAATTGTCATATTTGACGACCCTACCCCCACCAAGAGTAAATGGCCTACCTAATCTGAGGCCCGAGGGCTTCTGATATCGAGATGCATAATGGGTCTGCCAGAAGAAGCTTCAGAGGCGAGCCACGTTGCACATCTGGAGCAACTAAACCGCTCAGTTGCAGCTATCCACAGCCGATCGACCTGTCGAGTCGTCCAAGGTTTTGAGATGTCGTCCTCCACCCGGGACACCCTAACGAGGCCCGTACCGGGATCCGCCTGCAAGGAGCGGTGTTTGGCGTGGGGATGGCGGGACTAGTCGTCTTGATCAGCCATCGATATCGAAGTCATGTCGGATAACTCTGCAGCGAGCGGTGGACCAAGTGCGTATAATGACCCTGTCTAGCATGACTTGAGGCTCAATTACCAACATACAGAACAAGTCATCTGGTGCTGTTGGAGATTTGTGCATTAGGTGTTATCGCTCAAGAGGTCACTGTCTATTTACAGTACCTCTATCCGTACACCCACAATCATCGTCACTGCGTATCTGCGCTTGGTTCAAAATCGCTTAATTCTCATGCTGGCAGCGGGCCGTCTCATGCAGGTCCATACGGTACAGTAGGTAGGTAGGTAGGTAGGTACTGCTTCTGCCATAAAGAAAAAGGGTTCTATTGGGCCGCGATAGGCCTCATCGACCACTTGGCTTGATCTTATGATTCAATGCATCATTGTTCAACCTCGTCGAGTCTTGATCGTCCGCCCCGTACCCCGTCTTCGTCAGGCTCGCCTTACTGTACTCTACATGGAACCCAACCGCCCCAGCGACGTGGCGCCAGCCAACGTTGGTCCTGCATGGGCCAATTGCGCATAGGCACGATGCAGCACTCGCTGGGCTATAATCCATGGTCTTTGGGCGCCTGTGGCCCATCGCAAGCAGGGGACTGGGCCATTGAACTGGGCTTTGTCAGGCCTGCATGCTTTTTTTTCTCCAGCCCGTAGTCCTGTCCCGTTCTGAGGGAAAGCGACAATGGACCCATCCAACGTTCGCCTCAAGAATACCTCTCGTGAATGACCTCTCCGGACCTCCCACCCGTTTGTCCGTTATGATCCGAGCCTTGCATCTTGCAAATCAACGTTACTGATCTCACAACCCTTCTACTTTTGTCGTACCGTCCAATAGACGTTTTTATTGTTTTTTTTTTGACTGTGCTGTCGCAACCTGCAGTACGCCGCATGATACCCCAACCCGACTTCTATCCACCCCCATCTGTCCACCTAATTGCGACACACACAGACTATCTGTATACGCTACAACTATTACGGGTACTTCCTAGGTAGGTAGGAGGCTTGACAGCTTCAGGGTCTGGAAGATCTAACACTCGGTGCCCTACTGCAGCTACCCGATTGCCTAACCGGCGTGCTGCAAGAAGCAAGATAATAGACTTGTTCCCCAGGTTTTTCACATTTGGGATCCCTTTTTCATAATGTCAGAAGCGGATAAAGAAGAGAAAGTATGAGTTACGGCTACGGCTACGACTATTACCCTGGCCCCGGTGGTAGGACACAAATTGATTGGGGCAATGTACAGTTTTCCAATTTCTCGAATGTTCAATATTCAAGACCCGAATTTTCAGACGCGGAGGATGATGTCGAGGATCAATATCAAGGTAAGTTGAATTTGATATACTTCAGTATACATAGTCTGTTTTAATACTGAGTCATATGCAGGCGGAGATGGGTACTCACAAGCACTCCCAAGAGTGCCAATGGCACCTTCATCACCAACATTATCAAAGAAAGAGAGGAAGAAGATGAAGAAGCAGCAAGAGAAGGCGGCGGCGGCGGCTGCCGCTGCACAGGCAGCTTTTGTACCACTTCCACCACCATCACAAGAACCTCCTGCACAAGATGAGCCATCAGCAAGCACATCAAGTAAGAAGAAGAGTAAGAAGAGTAAGAAGAAAGAGTCGAAGTCGCTGTCAGAAAAGCCTCCTGTACCAATTCTCCCATCTCCAGCTGCCGAGGAGAGCAAGGAGCCGGAGAAGGTAGAGAAGAAGGAGGCAGAGGCAAAGACTGATGAACCTGAAACGGCCGGAACACAGGACAACGCCGATACTAAGGATGCACCAGCCACGGAGGATAAGGCTGCTGATGAAGAGATACCCACACCAGAGACAGTGTCCAAGGAGGATGAATCAGCCAAAGACACCAAAGACGATGAAACTCACAAGGAGGAGGCACCCGCCGAAGAGCCTCCCGTCAAGGAAGATGCGCCTTCAGAAGAGAAGACGACTACCGAGGCAGACGAGGAGGCTTCAGATCAGAACGACGCAATTGATAAGGAGGATGCGTCTCAGGAAGACGCAACTAAGGAAGAAGCCGCCCCAGACGAGCAGCCCGCAGACGAAGCCTCCGCGGTAGAGACACCAGCAGTCGAGGCGCCCGCTGCGAAGACGACAGCGACAGAAGAAACATCAACCAAAGACGATGATGCACCAACGACAGAGGAACCACCTGCGATAAGTGAAGCTCCTGCCAGCGAAGAGGCTTCCCCGAAAGACGAGAAGGCGGCTGTGCCAGAGGCAGCCGACACCCTAGGAAAGGGCGGCGACGACGACGATGATGAGCCTCCAGTAGCTGCTGAACCCAAATCTCCAAGTAAGAGCCCGAAGAAGAAGAAGAAGGAGAAAGAAAAGGAGAAGAAAGAGAAGGAAAAGAAGGAGAAGAAAGAGAAAGAGGAGAAAGACAAGAAGAAAGCAGCTGCAAAGACCGAGAAATCCCATCATCACAAGTCAAAACACTCGCACTCGTCGAAGGAGGTTGGCTCCCCCAAAGATAAAGCCCTCGACCCGCCACCTGTTGCTAAGGACAAGCAAGAAGAGGTGACTGTACCGGCTGAGCCTGTGACGGAGGAAACCAAAGCCTCCGAACCTGAAGCCGAATCCCAGCCAACGGAGAGGACGTTAACTTCACCAGAAGAGCCAGTAGCCTCGAAGGAAGAGGCCCAGCCTGAGGAGCCAAAACCTGCAGAGCAATCAGCGCCTGCAGAGGAGCCAGAGCCTGCAGAAGATTCAAAGCCCACCGAGGAGCCAGCGCCTGCTGAGGAGCCAGCGCCTGCTGAGGAGCCAGCGCCTGCAGAGGAGCCAGCGCCTGCAGAAGATTCAAAGCCCACCGAGGAGCCAGCGCCTGCCGAGGAGCCAGCGCCTGCCGAGGAATCGGCGCCTGCCGAGAAGCCAGAGTCAACTGAGGAATCAAAGCCTGCTGAGGAGCCAGCACCCTCAGAGGAGCCAGCGCCTGCTGAGGAGCCAGCGCCTGCTGAGGAGCCAGCGCCTGCTGAGGAGCCAGCGCCTGCTGAGGAGCCAGCACCCTCAGAGGAGCCAGCGCCTGCTGAGGAGCCAGCGCCTGCAGAGGAGCCAGCGCCTGCTGAGGAGCCAGCGCCTGCAGAGGAGCCAGCGCCTGCAGAGGAGCCAAAAACTGTGGAGGAACCCTCGACAGAAGAAGGCAACTCTGCAGAAGAGCCAAAGACTGCGAGTGAAGCTTCAGCAGTGGATAAGTCTGATGAGACTGAACCTGAGCTCAAGCATACAGACGAGGCACCGCCTTCACCGGAAGCCTCAACATTAACCAAGGAGTCGGATCCTGCAGATGAATCCCCTGCTGAAGACAAACCAACAGAAGAGCCGTCACCTGCACCTGCCGCAGAAGAGGTCTCGTCTGAGGTTGTTGGAGTAGAAGATGATAGCAAGGCACCCGAAGCTACGCAAGAACCTGAAATGGCAGATGTATCCAAGCCTGAAGAAGACAAACCCGTGGACGCAAGTGAAGCTACTACCTTGGAAGCCCCTTCAGAGCCCGAGAAGGCCCCCGGAACGGAAGCTGCCGCTGCAGTAGAGGAGGAACCCAAATCTGAACACGGCGACAAAGATTCTTCAGAGTCGGAGACTAAGCTGGAGGCAACAGATGAAGCCCCTGATGTGACAGAGATCGACAATGCTACTGAAGAGGCACCCGCCAAGGACACAACAGGCGAACCCGAGAGCAAGCCAGTCGCAGATGAGGAGGCTTCATCAACGCCAGACGAAACCCCTTCCTCAGAGGACAAGACCGATGTCAAGAAACCTAATGAAGTTGAGGAGCCTAATCAGCCCGAGAAGACAGAATTCAGCAACAAGGACGACGATAACAAGGCCATGGAGGATGAGGAACCAACTGTTTCTGCCGACGTGAAGGACTCTACCGACGGTAAAGAGCCTTCTGCCACAGAAGAATCAGAGAAGAATGATGACGCTATCGCTGCTTCATCCGATAAGGATAAGGATGGAGATGCAGACGATGTACCGGCCGAGAAGGAAGCACCAATCCCAGACGATGAGGACTCGGAGGTGGAGAAGGCGGCCAGCGATGAGACAACTGAAGAACACAAGCCGATGGCAGAAGCTCCCAAGGAAGAAGCTCCCAAGGAAGAAGCTCCCAAGGAAGAAGCTCCCAAGGAAGAAGCTCCCAAGGAAGAGGCTCCCAAGAATGAGGCTCCTCCCGTTGACGCCGCCCAGCCAGAAAATACAGCCGCTTCGACGCCAAAGAAGAACAAAAATAAAAAGAAGAAGAAGAAGGGTAGCAAGAGTGGTATTGAGATAACCCAGCCCGAAGCCGAAGCCGAGGCAGCAGCCAAAGCCACAACTGAACCTACTGCCGAGTCTGAAGCTGCTGTCGAGCCTGAGCCCGCCTCCAACAAGCCTGATACCGAGCCTACCACCGAGCCTGCTGCTGCTGAAAAGGCTGCTACCAATGAATCAACTCAAGGGCCTGAGCCTGAGACTATCGCTGAGCCCGAAGCACCCTCTGACGAGCCTGCTGCTGACCCCGCTACCGAGCCTGAAGCTGATGCAAAGGTTACTGAACCTGCTGCTGAGCCTGAGGCTGCCGAGTCCAAGTCTGACAATCCGGTTCCTGAATCTGCCACTGAGCCTGCTTCTGACGTACCTCCTACCGAGCCTGAAGCTGATGCAAAGGCTACTGAGTCTGCCACTGGACCTGCTTCTGACATGCTTCCCACCGAGCCCGAAGTTTCTGAGAAAGCTGTTGAGCCGGTCGCTGAGCCTGAAGCTGATAAGCCTGCTACTGAACCTGCTGCTGAGCATGATGATGCCGAGTCCGAATCCGAGTCCGAGTCTACAGGCCCGGTTGCTGAACTCGCTACTGATACCGAAGCTGCTGATAAGGCCCTTGAGCCAGTTGCTGAGCCTGAAGCTACCAAAACCGAGTCTGATAACCTGGTTGCTGAATCTGATACTAAGCCTGACACAGCTAACCCTGAAGCTTCCGTCGGTCCTGAGCTTGCCTCTGACAAGACTACTGTCGAACCTGCTACTGAGCCTGGAGTCGCTGTCGAGGTTGAAGCTGATAAGCCGGCTACTGAACATACTGTCGAGTCGGCTGCTGAGACTGAGTCTGATAATTCAGTTGCTGACCCTGCCACTGAGCCTGAAGTTGCAGAAAAGGCAGTTGAGACGGTTACTGAGCCTGAAGCTGCCGCGTCTGTTGTCGAGCCTGTTGTCGAGCCTGTTGTCGAGCCTGTTGTCGAGCCTGTTGTCGAGCCTGTTGTCGAGCCTGTTGTCGAGCCCGAAGCTGCTGAGAAGGGTGCCTCTAACGAACCACCTTCCGCGCCCGAGACTGCATCTGAACAGTCAGTAACTGAGCCTACTACCGAGTCCGAGCCTGTCTCGAAGCCTGCTGCTGAGCCTGAGGCAGACTCCGATAAGCCAGCTTCTGAACCAGCCCTCGACGAGCCTTCCACGGAGCTCAAGCCCGCTGTTGAGCCCGAAGTTGTCGTGGAGGCTGTCCCTAACGAGTCATCTTGCGCGCCCGAACCTGCCTCTGACAAGCCATCAGTAGTCGAGCCTATGTCTACTACTGAATTAGTGGCTGAACCTGCCTCCGAGTCTGAGACTGAGACTGAGTCCGAGTCCGAGTCTGAATCTGAACTCGCTGCTGAATCAGTGAAAGAAACTGCCGAGACTCTTACCAAGACAGAAAGTGATGTGCAACTTGAACCAGTGATTGCGCCTAAAGATAATGCTTCTCCTGAACATGAAGACTCGTCCGAGGCCGAATCGGATGCCGAGTCAGACAATGTCACGTCTTCGGAGGTCGCCAACAACAAGGACCCTGATGTTTCGGATTCCGGGAAACCAGAAAGCAATTCGAATGAACTTGCTACAAGTACCATGGTTCCTGCCGAACCATCTACAGAGGAGGTTTCTGAAAAAGATAAGGAGGAGCCATCACCATTGGAAAAGGAGGACGACTCTCAAGAGGCTCCAGTCGAGGACGAAGCACCTGCACCGGCCGTTGAGCCCGAGCAGGAGAACGTTGTCGAGGACCCAGAGCCCAAAGATGCAGTCACTGAAGACAAAGACAGCACTACTGTGGCACATATGAGCGTGTCGGAGGCAACCTCTGAGAGTGAAGACGACGAAGACGACACTTCTGATTCTGAACACCAACCAGCGAAAGGTGACAGAGCTACAGGCACGGCAACCGTCAACATTGTGGAACAGGAACCAACTCTTGCAGAGAGAGATGTGTCAGATTCAGCAAAAGAAGATGACTCGGAGTCTACAGTCACAGAACCGAGTGATGAGAAGAAGGATGACCCTTCACCTCCTGAGGCTCCCGCAGAGAAAGTCGATGCACCTACCACTCCTCGCAATGAGCAAACAGCCGAGGTATTGCCAACGAAACCAGAAGACGATGCTGAAGCAGAGGAATTGGCTGATCCTATCGACGAGAAGGAGCCGGAGCCCGTAGGAGAAAAGTCTGATCCATCTCAGGTGAAGCCAGAGTCTACGATCCAAGAAGAAGTAGCAGCAGCGGAAATTGACCCCGCTGAGGGAGATACTTCTGATGATGATCTAGAACCTAGCATGGGCGATACTACCGCGTCAGCCACTGACAAAGTTGTCGATGCAGAAACATCCCAGGTATCTGTCAAGCCGGAAGATGCTTCGCCAGTAGATGACGAGATCCCCCAGGCTTCTGATGCTCCAGATGACGATGCGACAAAGGCCCAAGTCAACAGCGAAGACAGCAAGGATAGTGATGCAGAGGCTGCTGTACAAGAACCACTCGATGAGGCTGTACAAGATAAACCTGTGCCCGACAACGCAGGGTCAAAGGAGCCCGAGGACGATGACGAACTTTCACGCAATGCTGATGCCGATGAGACTAAAGAAGCAATGGCCTCTGAAGCAGATGACAAGAAACCAGAGGAAAGCCCTTCTGTTTCTGTGGAAGAAACGGTAGCGCTAGACGAACCTGGCGCTGAAGAGGAAGCCAAGCAGCCAATTGACGAGGCGACAGGCCAGGATGAGAAGCCCGAAAGTGAATTACCACCTTTAGACTCAGCTGACAATGAGCCTATCTCGGACGATAAGGGTTTGGATGCGACACAGCCTGCGCAGCAGACAGAAGATGATGCCAGCCTTCCTGATAAGAGCCTCGCAGATGAAACACCTGCAGTTGATAATAAGCAGGAGACACCAGACGATCCTGTACCCGGAAAGCCAGAAGAAGTAGAAGATGCGGTCCTGGAGGAGAAGCCAGCTGTCGAAACACCTACAGAGGCCAAAGACAAGCAGGAAGTGGTTGAAACTTCCGATGAGAAGCCGAAAACACCAGAGGCCACGCCTTTGAATAGCGAGAAGCCAGAGGAAAAACTTGCAGCAGGCGTTGATTCGGGAGAAGACGAAGCACCAAGTGCTGAGTCCGGGGCCGCGGTCGAACTTGACGACAAACCCGAAGGAGCATCCCAGCCTGATGGCGAGCCAGAACAAACAGTGGTCGACCCTTCTAATAAGGAACCGGATGCCCCCGTTCCTGCACCTGAAGATGACGAACCGAAGGAGGAGGACAAGGCCACTGAACAAGAACCGACTACAGAGCCACCAGCGACCGATGATAAGCCAGAGGAAGCCGTCCAAGAATCCAATGATGAGCCAAAGGAAGTGGATACCCCTGAGGTTACGCCAACGGAGGAACCTGCTGTAGCTGTTGATGATTCGAAAGAAGTTGGTGTCTCTGAGGCGGAGCCAGCTGTGGAGATCCCCTCACAAGACAGCAACCCAGAGGCAGAGGCAGAGGCAGAGGCAGAGGCCGAACCCGTAAATGATGCACCGGCGTCTGAAGAGAAACCGGCTGAGGAAGAAGAAACGGCCCAAGCTCAAGAAGAGCCACAGGAAAGCTCTGCACCAGCTGACAATACACCAGAGGAAGAAGACAAACCTGCCGAAGCCGAGCATACCGAAGCTCCTGCAACCTCTGACGAGAAGGCAGGTGAAGACGCCAAGCCAACAGAAGAACCACCCGCACCCGCACCTGTAGGCGAAGATGAGCTCAATCAGCCACCGCCCACCGCTGCCCAGGAAGAATCCAAGGATATCACTGTAGCTGACGAAGCTACGGATGCGATCCCGGAAGCAGAGCCTGTGCCAGCTGCTGAAGAGCCCCCTGCCGGAGATGCAGTCTCTACTGACGACAAGGCAGTTGATGACTCCAAGGACCCCGAGGAAGTAGTGGCGCCAGCAGTGCAAGAACCTTCTCCACCAGAAGGAGAGGGAGAAGCAAAAACTGCAGAAGAGGCAGCAGTCCCGGAGCCCGAGGAGGCCACCGTCAACCCCACTGATGACTCTGCTGATGCACCTCCTGCCGAAGCAGAAAAGAAGGAAGACGACCCAGTCAAAGCCACCACCGAAGAAGAGGCGAGGGGGAAGGAAGATGATGAGAGCAAGGACACTCTCGGACCAATTCCAAGGACGAAGAGGCCAGCCAAGAAAGGTGAGGAAAACGGTTCATTACAAAATATCCCTTTTGATTTTGCACAAAACTTTGGAGATTCCATGGAGTTGAATGAGGAGACGGATCATGGCGTTTTGGCGTTACTTTCAGACGATACCCAGGAACTTCCAGAAACACAACGCTACGAGGAGAAGACAGAACTCGAAACAAGTGCTCACTACGTGACTGAAGCACTGGGCGACCAAAATAACCAGACTGTCACAGAAATCACGATGCCAGGACTACAAGAAACTCGTTCGAGTGAAGCTACGAACAATGAAGCAGCGGACAAGGACCTAGAAGATCGAGCCTTGAATAAGACTCTGGATCTTGATCTCCACGATGGCGATCTGGTTGAGAGCCACCCAGCCACCAGCAACGCTAGAGAACCCACACCTAGCGATCCACATGAACAGGGTACCTCAGACCAATCAGCAAACGCTGTCAAGGAGATTGGCCCTGTAAATATCGACTCAATTACTACTGCGACTCCCCAGCCTCTGCAGCCCGAGACTGAGACACTTACCGGGGAACCAGAGCCAGAGCCATCTTACAATACTCATGATGGCAATGAGAGGTCTGGGAGAATGGAGTCATATTTTCCAGTCACAATTGCTCGCAGCGCATCACCAGCATCAGCTTCGGTAATTTCTGATAATGATTCAGAAACTTCCGCACTTTCGCACACAGCAGCTGAGAAGTCTCAAATACATCCTCTCGACAGCAGCGACAGTGGCGGCCATGCCGAACCAGAGGTGAACAACTCATCATCAGGACTATTGCAGCCTACCGATACACTGGACGCTACTCACCAACCCAAAATTCTGGAAACCGACTTTGGCAATGTATTGCAGACATCCCAAGAACTGTCCCAGGAGCCCAAGGCGAACGTTGCAGAAACCGATGAGCAACACTCAGACTCCGATTTGTCGGAGAATGGATCCAATGAGGATGACATGTCAGAATTAGAGGAGCCACTCACGACGAGCCATGATCGAATTTCGGAGCAGCTACAGGTGACTGAGCCAGCTGAAACTCAAGAAGACAACACAGTCCCACAAGATAGCCCCATACATGACGATCTTGATTCAAGGACAAAAACAGCCATTGAGAGACAGGAGAGTGACATTGACTCCAATGCCAGCTCACTAGATGAGTCTGAAGACGACGCTCATGAAGCGTCCGGGTCTATCGATGGGCGATCTTCTCCTGTACCCGCCAGTACCATGGATGTTCATCAGAAGGATCCTCACCGAGATGTCGACTCAGATGACGATACAGACGATAATATCAGTAATCTTGACCGACAGAGTGCGACCTCTCGACGCTCCTCAATTGATGGTCCATCTGACCTTGTTGCCAAGAGGGATCTCGAAGTTCAGGGAAACGACGTCCTCGTTGAACTACAAGAGCCAGCTTTGGGGCAAGATGAAGCTGTTGGAGAGGCCAGGAAGCCCGGTGACAACGACAACGACAACGACAGCGAGACCGAGTCTGATGGCGATTCTGAAGCTGAGCAATCTGAGGCTGGTCATGAACTTGAGCCAACGAGCGATTCTGTCGAACCACGTGGCCTGAGTCCGGAATTGAACAGACCTGCTCTTGCTGTCGACCATAGTCCATCGACCGGTGCTGTATCGACCGCTATTGGGGGAGATGATCTTACGTCAGATGAGGAAGATGATGCATATTCTGAGCATGGTTCACCTGGTCCCAGACACCTGGACACTGATATGCCCCTGAATGGCTCACAAGTTGGAACATCCGTGGCAGATCCCGATGAAGATGATGATGACAACGACGACGGCGATGATGATGATCAGTCCGATGCAGACCAAAGAAGCAGAATAATCGACAGAGGCAACTCGCCCGCACCAGAACCAACTGTCGCCGAGCATCAATCTGAATCGGGCGATGAAGCACCTTCAGCTTCACTTGAGCCTTCCTCGCCAGTTTTACCGTCTGCACATCAAACAGAGCCTTCAGGAATGCTGGACCATATCGCAATCGAAGCTGAGGAATCTGATCTATCTGACTCTGCTTCCTCAGTGTCTACAGAACCAGACACAATAAGGAAAGAAATCTCAGATCACCGGCCTCGCGCACACTCCCCGAATCCTGACATCCTGCACTCTGAGCCCGAGACTATTCTCGTCGGGCCTTCAGCTGCTACCCAAGATGAAGCCATCACGGAGGCTGATGTGTCTGCTGCTATACCCATACCCCCGTCACCTGAACCAGTAGCCGAGAAACAACTCAATGAGTTGCCAGTTCCCGATGCATCACGACAACCCTCCGAAGCAGACAGTGAGTCCGAAGCCGACGAAGAGGAGAACGAACCTCAGGCACAGGATCCTCCCTTGCAATCAATTGTGAACGAAGAAAATGAATCGGATTCTGATGCTGATGATGAGTCTGGAAACGATGAGCCAAATTCTTCTGGACTGCCGGAGACCCTAACAACTGATAACAAACCTTTCTCTGAGAGATTGACATTTTCTGGCACTGCTCAAAATCTTGCAGCCCTGGGGGATGATGAACCTTTGCAGAGGGAGGTGGAAGATCAAGGTCCAGAAGTGTCTGACTCTGAAGCTGATGCAGAGAGTGAACAAAGCGCCGGCCTCACCAAAGACGATATCGACCACAAAAATCTTGAGGAAGCTGCAACCGACGATGACAGCGATGATGATACCCATGTTTCTAGGGATGTCTCTCCTATTGGTATTGGCAGGATTGTTGTACCGCATAATCTTGAGCACACAGCTTCATCACAAACAACTCAAGTCCCCAGGTGGATCGAGGACAACTCTGAGGAGAACCAAACAGTACACGATGAAAAGGGCGAAGGAATACCAGCTGTCCAGCTTCCTGATGCGCCCGCAGAGGTAGCGACGAGAGCAATTGAGAATGAGGCGCATGTTGTCGATGATTGGCAGCCCTGGCAGGAAACGCCCGATAACAGGCTCCATGAGGTCAAGACTCCCGACACTGATGACACTCAACTCTCAGAGCCCAAGCCTGCTCAAGCCGCTGAGGTGAAGCCTGTGGGACCTAGTCGATCTGAACATCAGGCTGTCAAAGTTGTCGATATCCCTTCACGTGATAAAGGCAAGGCAGTTGCTAATATGCCAGAGACGCCAAAGAGATCTGGTTCCAAATCACGTTCAACACGCCCCTCCCGCGCTGAACCTCCTCGAACGTTCTTGACGCAACAGCAACGACCACGAAGATCACTAAGGGTCCGTCCTGTGACAGAAGTCTATACCAAAGACCCCATCTTCCTCCCCGTTGTGAGCCGGCCCGCCGATGCCAAATCTACACAGCGACCCCAACCACCACGTGCTGAAAGTGAGCCGGTCAAAGTGCCAGTGCGTCCCCCTCTCGGCCGCCCTTCTTTGGAGACACAGGGTGAATCATCAAAAACGGCAGCGCAGACAGAGTTCGTCACCAGGACTTATTCTTTCCAGGCCGATGGCGAGTCTTCCAGAGCTCCGATGAAACATGACCTCAGACATCCGTCAGTTACTGTTGAAGAGGGGCTCCGCGATGCGGCTTTCCGAGCTCTCCCCTCATCCGATTCAATTGCAGAGCCTGAAGTCCAAAGGCCACCCAGTCCCGGCATCGTGATTCCTGATGCAGACATGATTGATCTACAGCGATCCCGCACCCTGAGGCGAACCCGAAAGAAGTCGATCCAACGTGCTGAGGATACACTGGCTGCGGCTGTAGTTATTTACGCCACCGCCGAGGCACTGAGCCCTCCTGGTAGCCCATCGCCTTTCGACCACCTCAGGGACAGAAATCTTCCTAATCTGGAACATCAGATGAATACGGAACCTAATGACTACAACTTCCCAGTCGTTTCTACACCACAGGGGAGCTTTGAGGATGAACTCGATGAGTTTCACAAGTCTAATGCTGACTTGTTTGCAGACGACAGGAGCAGAGAATCTGACTCGTCGCGCAGCGATAGAGACAGAGACAGACACCGCAGGCGACGACACTCGCATGCCTCACAACGTTCTGACGGTAGCCGCGGTGAAGAAGACCGAGAGCGAAGATATCGGACCGATGACGAGAGACGAGCTCATCGATCTCGAGATGAAGACGAGAGCCGCCGTCGCCGACATTCTCATCGCGAAGACGAATCTCGGTATCGTCGCCACCGTGACGAAGAAGAAATGCCATCTCGCGACTCGCGTGACTCGCGTGGCGAGGCTGATGCCAAGTCTAGAAGTTCTCGTGGATCTGAAGAATCGAGAACCAAAGGCTATCGCCGTGATGACGACTTGCGACCACGCGAATCCCGCAAGGTTGAAGAGCCTGCTTCGCGTAACCTCCCTCAAGAAGACGAGGGCCGAGAGCGCAGAAGGCGATCCTCTGGTACTCATGCTCATAGGCGCCACCGAGCCGACACAGCTGAGTCAGGTCCGCCTGGTACACCTCCCAGAACACCCAGACGAGACAGTGGTTTCTCTGCCGATAACAGCTCTGGAAGTTCTGGCCGCAAACGCCGAACAGCAGATGAACAGGCCGCTCACGATAGACGCAAAGAAAGGTCAGAGCGACGAACGCGAGAGGAACCTGACCGAAGACGCGAGCCTTCACGTTATCGTGAGTCAAGACAAGAGGAAAGGGAGAGGGAGAGGGAAAGAGAAAGAGAGAGGGAAAGAGAAAGAGAGAGGGAAAGAGAAAGAGAGAGGGAAAGAGAAAGAGAGAGGGAGAGGGAAAGAGAGAGGGAGAGGCGAAGCAAGGGCAAAGAGCCTGAACGCGAGCCTGAGCCTGAGCCTGAGCCACAACCAGAGCCCGAGGTGGAACGACAACATCGCCGCTCACGTCGTCAAAGCCATTCCGGTAGGCCTCGGTACGAAGAGCCCAAGGAGCGCGCACGAGAAGAATCAGTTTCGCCTGAGAAGAAGTTATTTACCGCCAAGAACTCCGAACGCGTCTTGGATGCTACTCCCCCGCCCCGTGAGGAGGAACCGACTGCAGAGCCAGTCAGAGAACGCGCAAGAGATGTGCCGCCAGAGGACTCACCCAAGCGGCCCTCGACACGACATAGACGTACTCGTGCTTCAACTGACGAGTCACGTCCTCGATCATCGCGCCGTCCACGTGATGAACCTGCCCCTGAACCACCGCGGGATAAGGACAGGGACCGAGAGAGGACAAGAGACAAGGAAAGAACTAGAGAAGGAGAGAAAGAGTCCCGGCCTGTCAAGCACGTCAGAATGGACACAGAGGACACCCGCCGTAAAGCGCGACACGAAGAGCGACGTAGGGCACAAATCAGGGAGGACGACAAGAAACCCTCGGGCTTCAAGGGCGCGTTCAAGAAACTTTTTAGTAAGTCTTGAACGTGAGGGGAAGAATGAGGGGAAAGATTGTCATTAACTTGGTTTTGCGTCTTGATGAGAATTGTTGTAACATGCGAACCTGTAACGATAGGGATGGGATTTGGGTTTGCTTTTGGGTTTGTTGACATGATGATTTTATTCCGAAATTACGACCGATATGTTTGTTTCACGCCACAATTGCCATATAGATTGACGACAATTGACGATTTCTTTCGATGAATATGCTTTCAGTCTCGGGTTTGTCTATATGATGTTTTCGGGGCTTGTGTAAATCCCCTGCCTCATATCCTGTCTCGCTTCCGACCTCTCGATATTCTACAAAGAGATTGGTTCCAGTATGCTCATCTGACCTTTCTGTGATGCAGTATAGCCGATTTTTCCTGATAGTGACGAACTCCGCCTTGTTGGAAGAGCCAATATTCGAACTTAGTTAGCCACCCACCAATATGATATCAGAGAATCATCATGTCCATGTCGATTGTGATGATATTATTGGCGTGTCATGTCTGGATACTCTGTCCATGTAATGAATTGCATCACTCCGAGAATCGAGATCTGGCCGCTCTTTGGTGTATATAATGTCGGCCACCTCTTGTTGCTCTTCTCAATTATGATGCTAGTCTCTCGATCTCTCAGTCGGCTATTCAATCCATCTTGATCGTTATGAGGCACTATAGTCTTGTTCTTTTAGCTGCCCTTGCTGGGCATGCCGCTGCTACCCCTTGCCCGCCCAAATGGTTGGTTGAAGGTCGTGCGTCATGGATCTCAGCTTCTACCAGACTGGACAAAGTCCTTGCTGCGATGCCTACCTTGTATCCTGGTGGACTAACAGCTCCCCCTAATGCCACCGCTACTGCCACTGGCGCTGGGAAAAACACTACTGAGACCTCGTCAGCCACCGTCAAGATTAACGAGGCATCATCGACTAGCAAAACTGCTTCTTCTACAACTTTAGCATCTACTTCCGCTGCTGCTAGGAATAGTACCTCCGATTCCAGTGCTTCCTCAACCGACAGTGTCTCAGTGACCAGGACTACAACAACTGTCACCATAACTCCTTCGGCCTCTGATTCTGCATCAACCACCACTACTTCTACTGGCGAGGATACGGAGGAAGATTCCGGTCTGGACCGTCGAGATGAGAATACCGAGGACTCTGAAGAACATGCCGACGAGGATGAAACCCTGGAAACGCGGAGTCAGCAGGCGGACATCAAACTTAAGGAGGCGTACGAACTGCAGGAGCGGTTCAACGCAGTCCTACTCAAATGGGGGAAAACTCAGGAGGAACAAGAGATACGAAGAAAGGAATTGCAAAAAGCAGAGGTTGAAGTCGCACGCAGGATAAAGGCTGCTGTCGATTTTGCCAGAAAGGTTCAGGCAGACAACGAGGCGCGTGAGGACGACGAGGGAAAAGAAAAGACAGAAAACAAGGAAGACGAGGAGGGCGAGGAATTGAAGAAGGCCAGCAAGCGCGACAAAACCAAAGGTTGCGGATGTGGAAACAGGAACGAGAAGCGCGACAAAGCCAGAGGGTGTGGGTGTGGAAACAAAAATGACAAACGCATGTATCGGGGTTATCGAGGTTATCCCCAGGACCTCGAACATGAAAGGCAGGAAGACGAACTCTACGCTGGTATCGGAAAGCAACTCGAGTCGGGTCTTGAGAATAAAGAGGACGGGCAGACTGATGCGGGGGATATTAAGCCCTTGTACTTGATCACCAAGCAATTCAGGATCTACAAATGCCAAAGGCCCAATGGATGCAACCGTTACAAAATCGAACGGGTTATCAGGGGTGGATTCAATGACATTTACCGCTACAATTGGGACAATGCGAGGAGGCACAGGGCTAGTTTAGCTGCAGCAAAGGATGAGTACAAGGAGGATTTTAGAGAGGATGTCAAGGAGGATACCGAGGAGGCCAAAACAGGCGAGCGATCACCACCGTTCTATGCGATAGAGCGGTCCGAAAAGGAGGTAGAGGAGGACAAGGAGGATAAGGAAGATGAGTCGAAAAAGACCGACAACAAAAGCCCCTTGCTCGCTGATGGAGACGAAAAGAAGCAATATGAGCGTATCTCAGCTCTCTACATGCAATACCGCGGCATGCTCGTCGAGGCTATTCGGAGGGACCTCGACCCTATCCTCAAGAACTCCAAGTACGAAGAAGACAAGGAGATGGCATCCCAGTACAAAGAGGGCAACGAGGAGGAGCAGCGTAAGCGGTTGACCGGGCTCTACATGGACTATCGCTACATGCTTGTTCCCAAGTGGCAGGAGCAGCTTGATCCCATTCTTTATGCGGATAGCGAGTAGCTCAGTGGGATAGTTTGGCGTTGAACCAGGGGGTTTAGTCGAGTGATAGGTAGTGAAATTGTTTAGCAAAAAGAAGTATATGCTTCCAGTCTTGAAATGTTGTTTTGAGTGAGTGAAGGACATGAATGATATATCTGAGTTCAGCAGCCAATCAAAGTCTTGTTGGCTAATAAGATATAGATATATATATTAAAAATGGGGCTCAACACATACATCGAGAAATGATACTACCAGCATAAAAGTTCGGGTTTAGAGCTCTACTTCTCTTATAGTTAGAAGAATACGAAATACTGGTTCAATCCATCGGCATATGCTCCATATTTAATTCTCACTTATAGAAGCTCAGGGTTTCGCTGATATGTAAGTAGGGCTAGTGAGACTTTACAGGGTGCCTATTTACGACTCACATTGAAACATTGCTTCTTTTTTGTTATTGTAAACGACTATAGATGCTAGTTTTAATTGTAGCTGCTTATCTATTTCCATCAAAATCCTGACTGATGATACATGTTTCCTTTGCAGGTAAATTCATTAACCTTATGCAGTTCCTTACAGGCTTACCTTCTTATCCACTCTCAAAAAGTTCACGATGCCAGCAGATGCCTGTTTCAGACAAGACTTGCATTCCTCTTGTACATGAAAATAGATCAATTTCTATGATTTGATGTCATATTTAATTTTTATTAATTGTTATCGTCCTCATTAATCAAGTAACAT
The DNA here is from genome assembly GCA_013623685.1 of Fusarium transvaalense. Classification (NCBI taxonomy): domain Eukaryota; kingdom Fungi; phylum Ascomycota; class Sordariomycetes; order Hypocreales; family Nectriaceae; genus Fusarium; species Fusarium transvaalense. The sequence goes on from JABFFG010000183.1 coordinate 101,163, forward strand.
GTAAATATCTACCTTCCAGATGAAAGTTGGTCACATGACCAACCCGCCCCGCACCAAAAATAATCCGTGTAGCGGGAGCCCTAATTTTTTGCACCCACCAGAATATTGTGCCTCGGAAGAACCACCGACTTTCATTTGATTCTTCTTTTCTCTCAAGCGCAGGATTAGACTTCTTTGCGACAGAAAACACCACAAGTCCCTCCCTCAGACACCACATAAATCCCAATCCATTCGCAATGGCTCCTCAGGCAGTACGTACATGACACCGCTTTGCTGTTAGGCGCCTCTTCTCTTCAGTAGAAGAGGTTGCCGCGACAAAAATGCAGTAGGCTAAAGTCATTTTCAACAGAAGAAGTCGGGCAAGGCCCAGAAGCAGACCAAGAAGGTACGATATTCGATATGAAACACAGAAACAGAAACAAAAACAAAAACAAAAATCGCAATCCAATCGAATCGACGACAACAAGACGAAACGATTTGCTAGATGCGATTCCCCGAAACCGAACCACAACCACCACCACGAGGAATCAAAATCGCTAACTAATACCTTGCAGTACATCATTGATGCTTCTCAGCCTGCCAGCGACAAGATCTTCGACGTCGCTGCCTTCGAGAAGTTCCTCCAGGACCGCATCAAGGTCGAGGGCCGCACCAACAACCTTGGCGATAACGTCGTTGTCAAGCAGCAGGGTGAGGGCAAGATCGAGATCATTGCTCACAACGAGCTCTCTGGTCGTTACCTCAAGTACCTGTACGTTTATTTCTTGTGTCCTGGCTTCGTTCGTCGACGTTTGAGCGGGACATACGAATATGAGGATGAAATACTGACCCCTTCTACAGGACCAAGAAGTTCCTCAAGAAGCAGCAGCTCCGTGACTGGCTCCGCATTGTCTCCACCTCTCGCGGTGTTTACGAGCTCAAGTTCTTCAACGTCGTCAACGACGAGGCTGACGAGGACGACGAGTAAACGAAACAAATTGCAATGCATTGCAACGGCGCAGGAATGGATTGGTGAATTGGGACACGGGATCGAAAAAAAAGTTTTAAGGACTTGGCCAATAGACCCAGCCATTTGTGTGGCACTCTTTGTGGTGTTCATCTTTGCTGTCTCCTATGAATCTCTTGTGACTGTCATGCATCGTAATTGTGAATCATGTGCCGATATCAGGTATCCGCTGGGCTATCCAATGTATTGCTACTTACAGGTCACAATTGGCCTGCCTCGGATTCCACATGTATGTTGATGAATACTGAGGTAGAGGCTGCTGCATTTCACTGGCATTGAGCATTAATGCACGCTATTGTATTAAACACGGCACGTCTGGTTCTACGGAGCAGCCCCAGTCTCGGAGAATTTGGTATCGTCTAAACATCAAGAGTACTTGTGAACATGGCCTTCAGGGAAATGAAATCTAATGGGTAGGCTGGTATTGTAGATGTTACAGTATGCTAGCAATAATAATGTAAAGTGATATTCCATTACTTCATGTCTCCTTAGCTCCCGTTATTCGTCATCTATGAGGTGTGTGAGTAAAGCTGGTAACCAAACTAGCTGCGGTAGTTCAATGCTCACAGAGTATCAAAAACTTCGTCAAGGCCATTTAATGGAACCCAATGTGCAACTTGTTTACAGAACGGCCGATACCCAGGCATGTGTCTTTGGGGAGATCATTTTGGGAAAAGATTGCACCGCTGCACTTGTTTCCTTCGTACTTGGTGATACGGAGACGTCCACAGGTGCCACCATAAACCCTGTAGGAGTTGCGTCCGCTGACATTGATACAGTTGTTTTTGACGATCTCGACAGCTCTCCCCTTGGCGCCATCGCAATTCTCGCCGTTGTAGGCGCGGATGATGCATACGGCATCAGCCGCGCTGTAGAAGACAAAGGCAGCGAGGAGGGTGGATGTGATTTGCATGGTGATGGCGGTAGAGAAGTGTAAGTTATGGGTTGATGAGGTATGAAGGTATTGAGAAGAGTCAAGAGTCAAGAGCGTGATGATGAGACTGAGAGACGGGATATTTGGGAGAGGAGCTGCACCTCTTATAGCATTGGAATCCTATCTCTTGAAGGTCTAGACCATCTTGTATTTCACATCTGTATGGCTTTTGCATATCCGAGAGAACTTTTGTTTGTCGTCCCACTGGTAGTTGTTGGTCGCCGACAACTGGCAAGGGGAAGCATCTCAGAAAGCATCTCGACACTATGTCTAGATGCTTGACGTTGTCCAGCTCGAACGATATCTTCACGTGTCGCTTTGACCACGTCCAGGACCTTGCTCGGCAGAAAAGACCCGAACCCTATGAAGGGCCCTGGATTTCTGCATATCAATTTGATCGCAGGACCAACAAATAACTCATTGACACGACCGGCAACTACTATAAGCAGCAATACAAAATGCGGTGTCCAATATTGGTTAGGTATCGGCTCGTGAAGGATGAGCCCGCTCATGTCCCCATCAGACAAGCCTTTCTCGCATTGGGTATGATTCAATATTCATCCTCATCCTCATCCACATCCAGACTCAGGGCAAGGATCTCATAACGCCCTCAAAAGCAACCAATGCCATGGCATTCGCCGGGAACGCCCTCAGGAAACACGGCACAAAACCTCTCCAGTAACCCTTCCAACCACGCTCCCTATACACAGCAACCGCTGCGTCCTTCCATCGAGGAAACTGTTGAACTCCATCATTAAGACCTCCGCCCAAAGGATCAGTCATGATACGTTGCTTCACCACGTCGCTCGGGTAACTCGTCAACCAGAAGACTTGCGCACTGAGACCGCCCGCCCAGAAATTCACAGCCGGTGTGCTGAGGCTCGTTCTCTCGCGTAGTTGTCGTGATATAATATCGTAGCTGCCCCACCAGAAGAAGAAGAATGCTCTGAAGAGAAGTGTTGCTGACAAGCCGTGGTAGACACCCTGAACACCGTGGTGTCGGTAGATCTTTCGTAAACAATCGATCGGACCAGCGTATAACCTGTCCGACTTTTGCGCCGCGTACTGAATTTGCAGTCGGGCTTTTATGTGCTCAACCGGTGCGGCGATGAAGCTCACTGTTGAACCAGCCAATATGCCTGCGATGCCGTGGCCGAAACTCGGGAGCGCTGTGTGCATTTTTGGTGCTGTACCTGGCGAAGATGCAGTAACATCCGTGCCCAAAGGCTCAACATTAAAGACATGTTCTGAAAGAAGACGTCGATATACAGTCAGCGAGCCCAACATGACCGAGTCCATAAACATCCATCCGACCAAAGGCGGCGTTGCGCCCTTGTAGAGACCACGAAAGCCTTCATTGCGAATAGTTTGCGTAACACATTGAATAGGGCCTTGAAACCGACTTGGGTCTGTTGTTTGCAGACGGACTTTGATAGTGTCGAAAGGGTGGCCGACTATTATAAAAGATTAGTCTGATGTTTAGACTTGCGTCATGATGAGGATGGATGGATGGGTGAATGCTTACCAGATAGCTTGGCTATGCCGCTGAAGACACCTGCAATGAACCCTTTGTAATCATTTGCCTTCTTCTTCGTTTGACTCTCTTGTAATTTTAGAGGCGCTGTTTCTTTCAAACTGTCCTTCCCTTGCACGTCTGCGGCCATTGTATATCTGAGCGACTCTTTTCGATTCTATTCGTCACCACTAATTTTTTGCAACAGCAGTGGATAAGGATAATCGCACTGGCGACAAGAGAGATAGGAACTCAAGCTCTATCAATCAATAGTTCTCGTCACAATCTTGGGGTCGATGTTGTCTCAGTGTAGGTAATAGTATGATGGAAAGATATCTTGCCAGAAAAACACTCGAAATGAAAGAGAAACCTCAGAAAACTGCTCGATCCAGAGGTTGAGTGCTGACGGTTACAATATTTTGGATATCGACTGCTCGTTATTCGCCGAGTCCGGGGAAGGTCCCTCACTAAATTACACTGCTGCGATGGGTCTTGACACCGGTCGTCGGAGGCTCTAACTGCCTCTAAAGATCTTGTGCATGCCCGTATTAGTTAGGTACCTACAGCCCACACCCGGAGTGCTCTAGCTTCCCCGGCGAAAACCTGCCTCATCAAGAAGTATCCATGCCGTTCTTTGGCCGATCATATGCGTGTCAACGTTAACTTTCAATACTCAAGCTCAAGAGTTGTCTCGAGTCATTTGCTACCAGTTACTTCTATCAACATGCAATAATAATACTTGGAAATGTTTAGAGTTGATATCCATGTCGGACTCATATCAGTTGATTCTCATCTCATATGATGGGTGGGTGGTATCTATCACAAAACTAATAACTAAACCTATCTAACTTGAAAATATGTCCACGCACATTGATAACGACTTGTGCTTGCTGGTTACCATATGCCTGCCTGCCTGCCTGCCCTATCCTTCCCCTTTCCGCTCATAATATCCAGTTCAAACAGAAAAACAATATTGTCCGCAAATCAAACCATTTGACGTATCGCTCTGCAATTGGAAAGCCATGTCGTGTCGTCGTCAAAAACTGAAGCAATAGCCTCTGATGCAAATGTGTACCTTTTTCCTCCTTTCGCTTTTTTTTTTTTTTGGTATTTTCCAACGCTCGAGATCCTTTCTCTCTCCTCTTTGTTCGTCATTAAATCCTTTCACGGATTGCCTGGCTGCTGTTTTGGCAAGCCATTCCCTCCTTCACTCTATAGCTTCTTCATCCTCTTCCGTTTGGAAAGTCATCCATTTGAAGGCCGTTTCATTTCCATAAAGGTTTCATACAGTCGACACATAATTGAAAGCCTACACATTGTAGGATGCAAAATTATGCCAGAGAAAGCAAAAGCGCCGTATCATTCTTTGACAGAATATCAATATCCCGGCAACGGACGGATATTACGGTGAGCCCCTTTCTAAAAGGTCTCCGTATCATCCGTGTTGTGGGAGGCAACACTGCCGAAGGTGTCTGCTTCTTAGGTTAGTCAATTGTCTTATTGCATAATTCAAATTGTAACTTACCTCGCTTGCGTCGGCGAGATTCATCCTCCGGGCTCTTGGGAGTCATGGCACGAGGACCACTGGGTCGACGAGTAGGAACGCCCAAAGCAGCGTTCAAGTTGCGGTTCTCAGGCTTGGGGCTGCTTGTGTAGTTGCTGAAATGGGTACCACTCATTGTGGCATATCCGCTCTCGTCGCTTGGGTGTGGGGCAGGGCTGCCCTTTGCCAGCTTCGAGATACGGCTACCTCTTTGTTGAGGAGACATAGCTGAAGGGCTGCCTGTGGGCTCAATAGGCTCCTTGGGAGGTCGAGGAGGGCCGGTTGGGGACGTGGTCCAGTAGGATGGGTCCTGAGGAGCACCTGTAGATGATGCCTGGCTGTATCGGTTGGTGTTCTGGCCCATCTGGTTGAAGCTAGATACCGAACCACCCCAGTCCGCAGATCTGGGTGTCATTGGGACATTGTACTCCTGAGCGGAGAATTCCAACGCATTACGGAAACGCTCTGTCTGACCCTGTCTGGGCTGAGGGTGTTGAAGGTTCAATGAGTTTCGGTGAACCTTGTACTTGGGAGCATCACCTGGGGTGCGTGTGAATTCACGACGAAGGGGAGCGGGCAGGCCAGCACTGGGTGCCGTTGGAAGCTCCTGCTGCTGAAATCCAGCAGGAAGCTCATCATCCCCGTAAGGGGTATGGCTGTAATCACCGTCGTTGTAGGAGCCCAGGCTAGAAGCAGAACGCGACGGAGGGTAGTCGTCGTACTTAGCTTCCTCCTTGCCCTTGCCTTGGCTGGAAGCTGTTGTTCCAGACCATCTAGAGATCTTGGGGAACCACCCAGAAAGTCCAGACTTATGCTTCTTCTTCTTCTCTGTTGTGCGAGGGGTGTTTTCGTTGCTCATTGGCTGGGCAACACCAGAGGGCTGAGGAGGGGTATCAAGTGGGACAGAGCTGCCGCGCTGGAAGCCTGATCGATCTGGTGTCAGCATGTTGGGGTTGCTGCGCTCGGCGGACGGGCTCGGGTGGTCATGCTCGTATTCATCCTCATGCTCAGCCACGGTGCTGATGCGGTTGTCAGAGAACTTGCGCTCATTGGCGAGACGAGATCTGGAGTTGGAGAGAGAGAAGTGTCCCGACTGGCTGGGGGTGATTGTTGAGTTGCCTTCAGGCTCATAGCCTCGGTCTTGCTCGAAGTGGCCCTCAGGCTGCAAGTTGTCGAAAGAGGGACCACGTCCACCGCTGGTGGAAGGAGCTTGAACAGTGCCCTGGACCTTGAGGTCATCAACCTCGCCAAGAATTTGCATGAGAATCTCCTCGATGCGCTTGAAGTCGCTGGTGCCCTTGTTGCTGAGACCTTGGAATGCTCTCTTGAACAGGTTCTTCTTGGCGGCAGCCTCGTTGAAGGTGTCAATCTGAGAAATGCTCTGAACTGATCGGGCACCGGGGTAGGGACGGGGACCATTGATGGCCTTTTGGAGCTTCTCGGTATTCTCAGTGCCGGCGAAGATGACATCATCGCTGGTGTCCTGGACGAGGTTCTTAAGTTCGTTCATCGAAGAACGCATCTCGAGGGCAGAGTTCATAAGCAATGCTACGATCTCAGTGTCTCGTGCAGAGCGCTGAGCATCGCGGACCATGAGATGCTGCATCAAAGACACGATGTCCTTGTTCTCGATACGGTCGATTCCTTGGCCAGTGGCCGCATCAAAGAAGGGCGAGCCCATACCTTGAGACATGCCACTCATGTGGCGGGCGTCCTTGGGGGCATAGAAGGGATCCTGACCAGCAGCGTTGGGAGAGCTGGGCAAAGACATGTGCAGAGCCTTGGTGTTGGGCTGCAGATCGGGAGTTCGATTGTTACCATTGGACATGTAGCCCTCGTCATACTTCGGGTTGTAACCAGGGCTTCCGGTATGGTATGGAGCTCCGAAGCCGCGTGCTGCCATGACGTTGTCATTCAAAGCTGGGTTGGCAACAGGGCTGGTATCCTCGTATGGGTTGGTGATGAGAGTATCTCGCTTGCGGTCATCGGAGGTGCGCTGCCACTCGTCTTGGTCCTGGCTGGCGGCGCTTTCAGCCCGTTGTGCAGCGACATTTCGAGGTGTAGGGGTAACTCGGCCCTCTGAAACATCGTCGTGGTGCTCACCATCCAAACGGTCTTGGACAATCGAAGGGTTGGTTTGAGCATCATCATCTATGTAGCCGAACTCAGGCATAGGGTTGTTGAAATCAGGCATACCACTTGCGCCCATCTTGGGTGAATCATCGTAGGAGAGGCGATCAATGCTGTGTGCGGGAGTGTTGCGAGGTTCGTGACCTTCCAAGGTGCGCTCCTTGAAGGACTTGTTTCGGAAGACGCCAGCGCCTTGGTATTCCTCGGGCTCCTCAGTAGCCGACTGCTTCTTACCCTGGGCGGCTTTGAGAGCCGCGACAGCGCCAGTCGCGATAGCCACTTCGGAGGCGGTGGGTGATCTTGCTCGAGCTACCTTACGGCCATGGTCGTCAAGGTCATATTCAGTGAATTCTTGTGACTTGTTAGACCTGGCACCGGGTGTGGCGTGTCTCTCAGGCTCTAACTCGCTGCCATCCAAGTATTGCTTCTCGGGGCTAGCACCACGGCTGCTGTAGGTCCTTGACTGATCGTCGTAAGAAAGTGTTGAGTCGCGATGGGCAGGATAATCGCTGTAAGCAGCACTCAGCATAGAAGGATCAAGCATTGATCCGTCTACCAAGGAAGCAACTGCTGATTCAGGACCCATAGGAGGGTGAACGACGTTGGGGTTGGCAGCAATACCACGTACAGCTTGTCCAGATGCAACCTTTTCCAGCTCGCTATCATCGGTATAGGTAGAGTTGCGATAATCCATACCGGATTCCTGAGGAGACATCTGGTCGAGCTCCCTTTGCTGCAGGGAGTGCAGAGAGGGAGTCGATCGACTGTCGCGACGATCCCCAGATTGCTCGTAGTATGCGTCGCTGGTAGAGTGCATACTCCTTGAATTGCGAGGATGGTACTCACTACCTCCCTCAGTATAGCCAGAGACGCTAGGAATAGGGCTGAGACCTCGAGCACCAGCCTGGTAAGGGACGTATTTCAGAGGAGGAGGAACATCTTGAGTAGCGAAATATGAGTTGTCGTATCCACCCTCAGGATAGTCATTGTCAGAAATGTCTTCCTCATCATACTGAGCCTGGCGTTCAAGAGGATGCTTCTGGCCGAACTCATCTGGTTCGTACTCCTCCACATAATCCTTCTGCCCACGCGGTAGAGCCCTCAGATCACCTTGTGATACATTAGCGTGTGAGGTGGATAATCTGTTTTCGACATTTGAGGGAGTTGCTGATGGTGTGGGAGTTGAGTTTCCAGAGACATATCCACCAGGGATGTTCTTGATGGGAGTGATTTCTTCACTGGCTGACTGAGGTCTGTCGGTGTCGGCAGATCGAATGGAAGTCCTGGTCATTTCTGAAGGGTTGATTTCACTCATAAGAGGCATTGGTGGTTGAGGGACCACGCGATCATCCTCGTACTGGTCGGCATAAGGATCACGACTCATAGCACGGCTATGGGTAGATTCGGCCCTCCGGCGCCGTCGCTCCCTTGGCTTTCGGTCGCCTTGCGTACTATCGGAGAGGATAGATGAGGCAATACCAGCGGCGGCAGCACCAGCCGCTGCACCCTTAGGTACATCACGCTTGGGAGCAACAGAATCGTTCTCATATTGGCGGTAATCATCCTCAACGGAATCTTGACTCAAATCAGAGTTGGCCTCGAGGACATGGCGAGCCTCTCTGTTTCGCCTATCCTTTGATTCATGTCGTTGACTTGACGACCGCCGGCGGTCG